>VDFB02047230.1:429622948-429811207 GCA_007258455.2 Sequoia sempervirens
CGACAAAAGACATGCTGATGTGACATCATATTTGATAATGTGGCCCTAAAACCTTAGTTATAAGTAGGGAACTTGACAAGTAAGCTGTTGTAAAAAATTGGAAGTGATTGGAAGTTATTGTGCTTAACTATTGGGTCCTCTCCCCTAAATATATTAGACTTGCTCCGCAATAAAAGATTTAGTTTTTATTAAGTCAAGTTTCCCAAAATTTCAGTTTCAAAATTTTAACTTTTTAAAATCTAAATATAATATTTAAAAAAAAAAAATCTCAATATAATGCTTTTTAAAAAAAAATCTCAATATATTGTCTTTTTTTTTAATCCCAATATAATGTTAGAGGTGACAAATATATTAATGGACAAGCTATATCACAATTTTTAATATGATGGTTATTTTAAAGTTTAATCTTAAATAAAATAAAGATACATAATTTTAAATTTGATGTTAATTTGGATATGAAAAGTATCATTAATTATTTGTCATAATATAATATTTTGTTGGATCATAAATATTATATTATAATTATTAATAGTATTTTATTAAGTTGAGGGTATAATTAATATTATAAAAATATAATTTTATTAAAATAATAATAATAATGATTAAAAATTAGGTTTAGAGTTAGTTTATTATTATAATTAAATTAAGATTAGAGTTATAATTAATTAGAATATATTGAATTAATTTATGTAAGATCTATTTTTTTATAATGAGAATTAGAATTAGAATTACATAGATGATTTTAATATATTTATTTAATTTTACTGTTAGAAGATACATAAAATATGATTCTAACTTATTAACTGATATGTTAAAATTGAAAATAATCATAAAAATAACTATAAATGTTTAAATCAATTAATTATCATTCTAACCTTAATTAATAATTATTTAAAATGGTTTAATTAAATAATTATTAATCAAAATTATTATAATTAAAATAATGAATTAGAATCTTAATTTTATAATTATTAATTCAATTATAATTCTAATCCTAATTATTACAATTCTAAAATCAAATTACAAGTATGGTTAGGGTTAAAATTATAATTAGGGTTAGATCTAGGGTTAAGCTTAAAATTAGGGTTAGAATAAGGATTATTGTTACAAATAGAAAAATGTAAACAATGCCCCCTTTAATCACACTTCAAAAATTGCCTTAATGTTAGGGTTAAAAAACAAAGTTAGGTTTAGAATTAGAATAAGGGTTACGATTCGTGTTAGGGATAAATTATAATTAGGATTACACTTATAATTAGTGTTAGGGTTATGATTAGAATTAGAGTTACGATTTGGGATGCAATTAAAGTTATAGTTAGAATTAGAATTAAAATTAAGGTTACAATTATGATTATGGTTAGGGTTAGAATTAGGATTAGAGCTAGGGTTAGAGTTAGGGTTAGGGCTAGGGCTAGAATTAGAATTAGAGTTAAGATTAGAGTTAACATTAACTAAAAATAGCTCTAGATAAATAGTAAACATATATTATTTTAAAAGATATCATTCTTACATTTATTTATTTATTAAAGGTTTATTTTATTTTACTTTAAAATTATTTAATAATTATTTTATTTTATATACTTACTAGAGTTGTTTTATTTTGAATACACTTAATTTCAATTGTGCTAGTCATGGTTATGACTAGTATGCATCAAACTTGGGATAAGATATATATATGATTTTTTTTTTTTTTTTTTTCCCTTTTATCATAAATTGATATTGACTATTTAAGAAAATATACTATAATTAATATGTTTAAGAGACAAGTCTTGGATGTCATAATTAATAAATATTATATATATACATACATATATATATGTATGTATATATGTATACACATATATGTATGTATATATGTATACATATATATACACATACATATATATACCATGGCGGTAGCTCCTTTGATTGAAAGGAAAGAGAAATTACAAATACTTGTGTAGGATAAACATTATCTCATTAGCACACTCAACACACCTCTCAATTTGAAGGGGTGAGGGAAAATCTCCATTAAAACTCAGAGATAATGTTGGAAAGCTTCCAAATTATTTTTCTCAATAACAAAATCAAGGCCTTTTTAAAAATAAAAATAATTTTAAAAACAAAAATAATTTTAAAATAAAGAAAATATTTTAAAAAAATAAATAAAAATAAATAAATTTTAAATAAATAGAAATAGCTCTTCAAATAAAGAAAATAATGTAAATAAAATAATTTTAAATTAAAATAAAATAATTTAAGAGAAATGTATTTAAAATATAGAATATAAATAATTATATAGAATAAGTATTAGGTTTGTGTTTAGGATTAAAAAAAATATGCATTGTGTTATTTTAATTTTAATTTTAATTCTTACATTTAATATGCTAAAATAATAACAATCAATATAATATTATAATCGATAAAATATTCTAATGAAAATTTATAGCAATATAATATTGATTAATTTGATTTATTGGTTTTACTCCATAAAAATTATTTTGAGGAAAAAAATATAATATAAATATATTATACCTAGGTATATACAATATTCCTATAGAACTAACATCAAAAGCCATGAAAAATCACCACCCACAAAACATACCAACACAAGGAAAGAATAATGAACAACTATTCACTACCATCAATAAATTAACTTAAAATCTTTAAAACAATCCCATCTACTAATTACTCTACACCCACCCTGAGCTAGTTGTTCTACTTGGTGTCACTGTATCCCATTATTGGGAGATTGAGTTACAAATGTTATCTACTTAAAATTTCTTTTACTAATTAAAAAAGGAAACAATGAAAGTATTAAATGATGATTAATTAAGATTTTTTTTTTTATACTATAGGGGTGTCCCTGCGACCCAACAATCCGTATCTTGGGTACCTGGGGCGAGCTGGGGCGAGACTAGTCCCCTGCGGGTGGGAGCCGCTGTCTGCAAGAAGATGATTAATTAAGATATTACTATTATGTTGAGTAATTATTTTATATTTTAAAATATTATATTGATTGTTAATATTATTTTTTATTAATATGTTATAAAATAGTAAGTGGGTAAAATCTTTAATTTCAATGTAAGTAGGGTATAGGTTCAAAAACACAAAGTGTATATTTTTATGGAATGGTTTTGAATATTTAGTTAGTGTCAATTATTAAAAATAATTTAAAAATTTGTACTTAAAATATTAGAATTGAGAAACCAATTGTAGCTAACTCTAGTTAGAGAGACTTAAGAAATCAACCAATAAAAGAATTTGGAATAGATTGAACATTGCAAAAATCTATAAAGAGAGACTTAAGAAATCAACTAATAAAATAATTTGGAATTAGATTGAACATTGCAAAAATCTATAAACAAAAAATCTTTTTAACGAAGAATACAATACAATGTGTATGGTTGTTGCATGTAATTTTCTTGAACTATGTTAAGTTAGTTAATTGGTTGGATAAGATAGTGATACTATGATTATTATTAGCAAAACCAATATTTAGATTTGTTACTTGAGTTTAACTTAGGTTACATTGTGGTCCAATAACCCCACAAGTCTTAGAATCATTTTCACCTCATAAACTTGGGAGAATAAGATATTATTATTGGAATGAGTTGGTTGGTAGAAAAAAATGTTCTTATAGTTTCTATTAGGCTCAAACATTGGGACATATCAAATCTATAAGAGAGAGACCTCGTAAAGTCAAAATCATTTTTAGCTTATAAATTTATACTAATCCTTTTCTATTGCATACTAACAATATTGAATATCAATAGGCACCCAAGCATCTATTAATTTTTGGGCATGATTTATAATATTTCCTCTTTATATGTACCTCTAGTTATTTTATTTCATGGTGAGATCCTCAACAATAATTGTTATGGTCCACTTTATTGCTAAGATTTCCTAGTTAATTATCATTGTGAGGGTATCCTTATTTTTCTAGCTAAAACTTGATCCAATAATTTAAATAACAAATCTTCAAATTAGAACTAAATTAAAATTCAATTATCTTAGTTATTTAAAAGGAGGAAAGATTAGACCTAATATTTCTCTATGAAATTATTTATGTGTGATTAATAGTTTTTTTATTGTTCTATTGTTGCTTAAGATGCCTTATGAGAGTCTTTGTACCATATTTTTTTATTGTACTTTATTATTGGACCTAATCAACCCAATAACATTGTACATGTATTTTGTGAAGTATTGTACATGATTTAGATTCTTGGAATGTTATTGTTGTCAATGCCAAAGGCACCCTAGAGGGAGTGATAATCAGGCTCTCTCCCCACTTGACAAGCATGGAAACATCCCGAGGCTTGTAGGTTGCTTGTAGATTAGGATGAATCTCTAGAGAGGGTTGGTTCCCTTGATGCTTCACCTAAACTAAACTATTCAACTAATTTTCCATAAGAAAAAGGGGAAGAAAACAACATAAAATTAGATTTTAAAGTCTAAAAGACGTTTTACATAAGATTGGAGTGGTTCTTCTTGCTTATTTTGCACAATAAATCAACCAAATTTTCAAAGGGGTTACACAGTGTTTTGTTATATTATTCCTTAAGATCTTTAGAGTTTGACAATTATTGAGAGGGAATATAATATCCATAGTCAGCTATGTAAACAATTTTAATGCAACATACAAAACCAGAAAGGGTGAAACATTCATTCACACACAAAGGTAAAACAAATACATAGAATGCAGAAGGTGAACATGGGTGAAATAACAATCTTATTCATTTGAAGGAATAAGCTTGTTACAGTAACATACAAGCATGAATAATGCCACCATCTCTGTAGAGAACCTCAAAAGAAGGACCCTTACCCAAAATACATAAGTTGCTTTTATACTAAAGCATAATAGAAAAATCTTGCAAATCCCTAATCCTAACCGCCTGAAGAGAATCAGTGAGAAATAAGCACCCGACAAATCAAATTTGACCTGCAGAGCATGAAGGGACTTTTTTTGACAACATGGGAATAGTTGGGCATTCATGGCACTGCTAAAGAGTGCAAAACCCCCCATGAAATCCATTGCACAAGCGTCCATGGATGTTTGAAATGACAAAAAAACATTTTTTAGGGCGTCACAAAAGTATGGTGTTGCGGGTTTTTGATTTACGGAACATTTAATAGCATTGAAGGCACTACTTTTTTCCCTGGGAAACTATGGAGATCTGATTTGCAACTTCATCTGATCACATTTGGCAATTGGCAGTTGCTAGAATGCATTAATACTTAGCGAACTTGTAAGTTGAAAACATACATACGATTCTAGTCAATTGCAAGAGCTATACTTAGTCAAATTTATGCCTTTCTTCTCCTACAGGAAAACTCGAGCAATTCTATAACCTTTTGACCATCGCTTCTTAAAAAAACCTATCTTCGACATGTTCCCGAATTGGAGAACCTGCTGAAAAAGGTTTGTTAGAGAGAGCTTACTGACAACCTTGAACTTAGACAAATTTTAGAAAATTTGGATAAAGGACCATGAAGGGAAATGCACAACCAAAGGCAAAACAATCAATCCACAAGAAAATCTCTCAAATCGGTTATGGGAAAACAAGAGTGGCACAAAGTGTCAACAATTATATCATTGTTTATTATTGGCGATTCTTTGAAAAGGTGATGTAAACTATAATTTATTGTATGACAAGTTACGGTATTATAAACACCTTATTGTATTACATTGAATTTGATGTTTGAGTGACTCTGTGAAGTGAGATTTGTTGCCATTCAAATTATGAGAGAATACTAAAATTATGAGAGAATACTATGAACCGATTATATTAAAATGTTGTGTGATTTAAATTATCCTTGTGATAGAATTCTATTTAAAATTTATACTTAAGGTTCAATGTTTGGACACACATTTTGGGTTTAAGATTATGAGTTCTTAATTTCTTTAGTCAACTCTAAAAGAGAGAAAATTTTGCTGTCAAAATCAAATGGAATTGTAACTAATCTACATAATATTTCTTTGGATTGAACATGATTTATAATCTTACAAATATAGAAAAATCATGCTTGCACTACAAGAAGAGAGGATACTCATGTAGTTTGGAATGGAAATTATCGCGTTGGAATGTATTTTGAGTATATACACATGACAATTAATGGTTGGTGACCACATAGTATGGATATGAATATTATTCACTAAGTAAATTATATGTACTCATAAGATAATTCTTTTGTTAAATTTATATTGAAGTTACATGTAAAATAGTGAAACATTTATATTAAAGATAAAGGGGTACATGTGTGGGCAAATTGATAAAGTTAAAAGGATAGATATTATGCATATAAATTTGCATTATCTCCTTTGTTGCAAATTCATGATGTGTTTCATGTAAGTTTACCAATGAAAAATATTGATCTAATCATGTTATTGATTGGAAAAAATATTTCAATGAAACCTACTTGTGAATTTTAAATTGTACCAAAACTAATTATTGAAAGAAGATCTACAATTTTAAGAAATATAATCATAGATGAGGTAAAATTGAAATAGAGCCATTGTGATGTTAATAGTGCTAGAAAAAAAATGTAGTCAAAATCAATATCTTCATTTGTTAATTAAATGTTTTGTGAGTTGTGATGTATATGCACTTTGTGTTATTGAAGGCAACAACTAATTATGGGGAGAGAAATGTTATGTGACTTTTCTCCAAATGAAGGTAAAAAAAAGGGAGATTAAAATAAATTATTTTTCCCTTGGTTAAAATAGAGATATGTTAAAAAAGTGATAATTCTTTTTATATATAATTACCCTTTAGTTAAAAGGGGGGTAAAATGAAAATATTTAATAACCTTTGAAAAAGGTTTGAAAAGTAAAAAAAGTAAATGATTATTAGGTGAAAAAAATAGTGAGTACTTAGAGAAAAATAATGAAAAAAAATTAATTCAATTCTTTATGGAAGGGCATGATGGTTTGAAAACCACTCCTTAAAATATTATATACATCATTTATGTGAGACCTAGAATTAGCATGGACATTCACTCAAGCAAGAAGGTAGTTTGGTAGGATATGATCATTGTAAATTGTCTTGGCCAAGACTTTGTGTTGTAGTTGCTTTGTTTTTGATAAGATAAGCAACATTTACAGGGTTCCATACCCTTACACAATGAGCCGCAGGGGCCAAACAAAACGAGCAAGGTTTTGAAAGGACCAAGAACCTTTTAGAGAGCTAAAAAGAGGACATGACTAAACGAAACAAAACAACACCAATGAAAGAACTGCAACAACACAACAGAGGAAAAACAACACTTGGTCACCAAATAACCAAGAGTGACATAACACACTAGACCAACAACAATCCAAAGTCAACAAACTAACAAGCTATGAGCCAGGAAACAACCCACAACAGAACAACCTCTAGAGACTGCCTGAAACAACCAAACCACAAACCACCTACAACAGCAGGACTGCAGCAAACCTTCCACTTAGAATAGACAAAATTGAGCCATACAGAATCCCACCAAAAGACTGAGGGCCCAAAAAACTGCCAGGAATAGTTAGACAACAAACCACCTGTAGCAGACCTCCTGCTCAATTTTGGAAAAACTGAGCCCGCCAGATTCCCACCATAAGAGGGGGAAAAGCCCAAGTAGCAGCGGAGAAACGCT
Organism: Sequoia sempervirens; assembly: GCA_007258455.2. Classification (NCBI taxonomy): domain Eukaryota; kingdom Viridiplantae; phylum Streptophyta; class Pinopsida; order Cupressales; family Cupressaceae; genus Sequoia; species Sequoia sempervirens. Next base: position 429,630,554 of record VDFB02047230.1, read on the forward strand.
CTTCAAAGTAGCATGCTTTACTTGATATTTTTTGAATAGAATTGTTCCTCTTAGAGTGTGCCATAACTAAGAGGGCCAAAACCATTGACATCTTCTTAGGTGAGTGTATTTTTAATGAATGATATTTGATTGTTGGCTTAAATAATTAAATATTTATTATAGTGATCATGTTATCAAAATTTACTATTTAAATATATCTTTTACAAAATCTAGATATGAAATGGTTGAAATATAACAAATTAATTCTAAAAATTAAGCCCATCACATGACTAATAATTGCTTTGGATTTTATATAGCAACAAATGGTTGTGGTTGGTTTTACATATTTCAAGATATTTGAAACTGTAAAATTGTAATTTCTCTAAGAAAGCACATTCATCTTGATAGTATGACATTAATCTTGCTATCCTTTTTATTAGTTAATTATTTGGCTTGTAGACTTAGTTGTTATTATTACCTTTGAAATTTGTAAATTATAGAAACAACATTTTACTTGCATATTTGTTCAAATAATTTTCTCTCCACTTGGTTACCTAAAAGGAAGCAAGTTATGTGAAAAAAAATATCCTAAACTAATCTTAGAGGAGACTACTATGCAATTTTTAGATCTTTACAATTACAAAAGGAGAAACACATATACAACTTAAAATAATCATTCCACAACACATGCGTACATGGGGAAAACCCTTTTGAGAGAAAACACCCACACTCCAAAGAAAATTAATATATTATTCAATAATTTGAACATGGTTACAATATAATTTTAGAGAAGTCTTTATAGGAGTGTCACTAGCTAGAGATTTGGAGTCATTCTTACAACATATGTTGAGGATATACAAAACTTACTATCCATACTTCCATCTCAAGCACAGATAGGAGAAACAAGACATGAAACCATAACATGGTAACCGTTAGAAACCTGAAATAGATTGAATAACTCAATGAACTTTTTAAGAGAAAATCAAAGTTACATAAATTGGAAAAACATAAGAATGCAAACTAGGACTCCGAGAGATTATGCAATGTCGATGTGATAGAATTGCATTAAGAGCTTCCAAGTTGAAAATATACAATGCAAAGATGCATAAAAGATGTAAATACAAGCTTGGTAGTGCGTTTATATAGAACTAAGGAGAGGATGTAAGTGGAAAATCAGGAATCAACCAGAAAAAGTGGAGATAGACCACCAAAAGTGGAGGATGCCACCAAAAGTGAAAAGTGCTCCACCCTTTAAGGAATGTGACAACACATCACCTATCTCCTAGTAATAAACTCACTTTATTATCCTAACCAAGCTTAATTAAGTGTAGGAAAAACCCAAGACTCAGGGAAAATAAAAACCTACACCAACATCCCCCCTTAAGCACAACTTAGGAGGATGTAAAAGATGATGGGTCATGACAAATGAGGCCATGTTAGGTAGCCATGTACATTTCAATTCCCCCCTCCCCCTCGCAAAGAAGAAGCCCCCTAGAGAAATAGAGAGAGAACACCCCCCAAAATAGAGAGAGAACATGAGAAGGACTAAGTAGCCCCCTCTGAAGAGATGCAATGGTAGATGCTCAAAATTGGATGGAGAAAACAGTCCACGGTCATCAAACAACATTCCCCCCCTCAAGAAGAAACCAAACCAAAGCTAGATGCAAGTTATCTACCAAGTCCTGAAAGGAATATTTAGGAAGAAAGTGCAAGATGTATGTAGTCTCCGAAGTCAACTCAAGTATCCCCATGTCGATGCTGAAAGCTGTCACAATCAAATTAGGCATTCTAGGCCACATTGTTGAAAATGACAAATTAGAATCTCCTAGAGACTGATGTAGAGCACAAGCTATTAAAGACAATGATGTTTTGAAAATAGTTGTGCAATGTCTGTCATAAAAAAGGAGAGATAACCCCTCAAATGTGTCCTCCAAATCTGAAATGTGAGACTCCTCAAATAAGTCTGAAATACCTATCAAGAAATCATCCCATAAAGCTAAATCAAGAAGACTATGGATGTTTTGCTGCAAGAAGTAATTGGAAATTTTTGAAGAAGCGACTTTGGACTCTGAAGTAGCAACAGATGCAAGGAACAAATATTTTTCCTCAAAGAGAAGACGTATGTACTCAATAGTGTCATCTAGATCCAAAATGTAGGACTCTACAAACAAACAAGAGATGTCTAGTAGAAATCGGTCCCAATGAACTAAATATAGAAGACATAATTGAGCGTGTTACAAAAAATCATTGGAAGCTCTTGAAGAAGCATCTCTAGAATCTGAATCTGAATCTACAATAGGTGATGGTGATGTGATCTCAATTCATGAGGATGAGAAGAAAGAAGAGAAGTCTTTGTGTCATCTGAATGTTCATGGCATGCATAATACTTAAGCTCCTCTAAAGTAGCATCATCAAAGGTTATATTATCTGCATCATCAACTAGAATGAGGCGATTTGTAGCAAGATCATTTGGGAATGGGGAAAAATGAGGTTTTCCAAACATCTCCCAAACCTTGGTCCAAAGTGTGCAGAGACATTCATTGTCCACTATAGCCAACATAGTGTCATAATCAACATGAGAACCAATTACTCCTAATACATAATCAATTCTATTACCCCAAACTAATTTCCTTCCAGGTGTGTTTGGTTCAGGAATGAGCCCATAAAGGTAAGGACAAAATTTTACCCATCTAAGATGGGTTAGAATGCCTTTTCTCCAAGACTCGTAATTAGCCTTATCTAGAATTATCACAAAAGGATGAACAAAAAAATTCATGATACAATCCTCAAATGATTACAAAGGAACACCGAAAGAGAACACAAATACACTCCCACCCTTTTCAATAGTATAAAAAATAACCACTCCAAATATTATAAGGTTGAAACTTTATAGTTTAGTAAGATTACAAAACCTTTTCCAAGATACAATGTTCAATGGGCTCAAAATAGCCAAAATTACAAATTCTGATATAAAATGAATCTAAGAAAAAATCTGGAAAAATTAGCCTTATAGCTGTGTAGTGCTCTTTAATACCTTTCCAACCCCTATTTGTTTCCAAAAAATGGAGCACCGAGGTGAAAGTTATGAATTTTTGAAGAAATTTGTAACAAACAGCTTCAACCTACAATATCTCATAGAAAATAGAAAAAATTCTTTCCAATACCTCTATGGATGGAAATTGCTCATTTTAAACTTTTTGATGATATCTTTTTTTTCCAAAAATGGACACCCCGACAAAAAGTTATGATTTTTTGAAAAATTGGTTGAATTTAGCTCGTAGTGATGACCCCTTGGCAAAATAAAAATTTGCCAAAAATCAAATTTGTCTAAAATAGGAAAATTTTATATGAGAATAGGGATTTTTGGGCCTTTTGAGTGCAATGGAAATGTCTGTTTTTGGAATAAAAATGTTCCAATAAAAAGGTGTTCAACAGATATGAGCTCCAAACCCTTGTTTGCAACTATGTCAAATGATCTCTAATTTGTATGAAACAAAATCCAATCTTGACTTTCTCGAGCCTCCTCGATGCATTGGAATAGTAAAAAAATGCTGTTAATATAATCAGAAATACTGCAATCACTTAGATCTCACAAAATATATATGCAATATGAAGAGGTTATTAGATCTTTGCAAATCCTTTCTGATTCTCTAGATCGTTCAAAACTCAAGAGAAGAGCATACGAGAATTTACAAGATCTTTACAAGAAAAATCATTCTCTCAATCAGGAATCTATGAACTTAGATTTGTCAAAACAAAAGCTCTGATACCATGTTAGAAATCTGAAATAGATTGAATAACCCTTGAATAAACTTTTTAAGAGAAAATCAAAGCTACATAAACTAGAAAAACATAAAAATGCAAAGCAAGACTCTGAGAGATTATGCAATGTCGATATGAAAGAATTGCATTAAGAGCTTCCAAGCTGAAAAGATACAATGCAAAGATGCATAAAAGATGCAAATACAAGCTAGGTAGGGAGTTTATATAGAACTAAGGAGAGGATGTAAGTGGAAAATCCAAGCAATAGGAGTCAACCACAAAAAGTGGAGATGGACCACCAAAAGTGGAGGATGCCACCAAAAGTGGAAAGTGTTCCACCCTTTAAGGAAGGGGACAACACATCACTTATCTCCTAGTAATAAACTCATTTTATTATTCTAATCAAGCTTAATTAAGTGTAGAAAAAACCTAGGACTAAGGGAAAACAAATTAACTCACTAGGAAAACAAAAACCTACACCAACAGTAACAAGGAAACCATGAGATAAACCACATAAAATGCGGTGTTCAAATCCATAGTTCAAAATACAAAGCCCAAATCCCAAGATGAGTCCATAGGCTAAGACTAATATATTCCTTCATCTTGCCATAAGTTCATCATAATACACTCACTAACTTGGATGTTCCATTTTGGCTTCATTATCTCCATTTAAAGATGTCCTATCACATATAACATGCATCATGAGTTGGTCAACAACTATAACTACCTCTTACAACTCTTTTAATGTCTTATATGTTTTTACATTTTTAACGTGGGAGGCCCAACTTATAGAAGCCATAAATTTTGATCCAAGAAGATGATTGGACCATTTTACTAAATTATAAATCTCAGTAAGGTCCATCTCATAGAAATCTAGTATTCAATGATAAATAACCCAATTTTTTTATTTTAGCAAAAAATGACCTCTATAGCCCAAAAATAAAATTCTCTTATATAACCTAAAAATTGCACTATTTATACTCTTAGAATTAAGAGAAGATCAACAATTTTTTCCTCACAATATCCCACTTGTAAAACACCTTACAAGAGAAAAGGGAGTACCAAATAGGTATGATCTAATTGTTAGAAATTGAGAGGCCCATATAATCATAGCACCATCTAAACTTTTCTATTCTCATTGGATTCATCAAAGCATTTACAAAATTATATGAAGTCTCAAATTTCTCAAGCATCATCCTCCCATCCTTTACTATGCCATGAAAAATGGTACTAAACATCAATATGCTTCATCCTTGCATGAAAGGTCAGTTTATTTTCCATACATATGACACTTTCATTGTTGCATGGAACCATAATAGCTCTTAGATCTAGTCCAACATCTAAACACAATCACTTAAGATAGACTGATTCCTTACAAGAAAGAGTAGATACCATTTACAAAATGACCACAACTCGTTGCTTACTCATCCAACTAATAGCACCACAAAATATAGTGAAAACATATTCACTAGTGGATCTACTATTTTCAACACCTCTAGCCCAATTTGAATCCACTAATATATTAATAGTGACAAATGGATTACTCAAAGGTACCAAAAAATGATTTAAATACTCTCCCCATTGCATCCCAATACACTCTTCCAATATTAGCCATAAAATGACTAATACCTTCCACTACTTGGCAATGTCCGGTCTTGTGTAGACCATAACATACACTAATCTCCCAACCACACTCTAGCATAGTGTACTCTAGCCATATCCTCCATCTCATTAGGAGAATTCATACATTTCTCCACATTTAACTTTGTCCCCATTGAAAGAGGAACACACAATGGTTTGTAAGCTGTCACGTTGAATTGAGTTCACATTATCTAGTCCACCCAAAGATCTTCGTTAGCTCTATCCCTTCTAATGTCCATCCCCAAGATGAACCTAGTAGCCCCTAATTATTTTATCTTAAATTGTGCTAAAATATGAGACTTCAATTCACAAATCATACACTTCCCATTACCCAAAAACAACATATCATCAACATATAATACAATAATAAGGAAGTGAAATCCCAATCTCAACACAAATATATCTAATGTTTGGTACTGAATCTTGGGAAATTGCTTAATACTATACAAAGATGTATTCAACTTACAAACCAAACTCTCTTTACCTTTTCCAATGTAGTAATCTAGATTTAATATAAATCTTTATCACACAAATCCCACTAACCTATGACTCTAAGCCTTTTGTATGTTATACTCTAACATAATCTAAGTTGTAGAAGTGAATGAAAAAGGTAACATGTATGCCACACCACCAAACTAAAACCTTCAAATATATACCAACCCATTTATGTAGTATTCATCCACCAACTACATTGATGTTATCACAAATCATGTTTATCCATCCATCTCACTTCCACTTCTCTAGTTCTAGATAATCGATCTCTCCCTTATTTATCACCATATATTAGCATGGTGGGCATAATTAACACTCCACACTAAGGTACTTACATTATATTGGTTCCAAACCCACTCTCTTTTCATTTTTCTAGAATGCTAGTTGGTCTATACAATATTATTGAACCTTTCTATATTCTTGTTCTAGTTACCCAAAAAACCATTTGTGGTTCTTTGGTTGACTAGTTAACATGATTAATGTAATTATTAAGGTAATGTTATATGTTAAATAGTTGCATAAAGATTCCTATGATCCTTTTGGAATCTCCTTGTATATTAAGTATGGTGCATTCATTCCATCTATGGTTTCTATTACCATTTCTATCCAAGTAGGACCTAAGACCTTGGATGTTCTATTTACTATGATCCCCAATTTAGATCACTTTCACATCTTGCTAGGCCATCCATGAATCACTATGATACAATCTATCACATATATTATCATTAGTTCTTGAATTTTCCCATGATGGAGCAATGAACACAATTACTCGTAATAGATTTCATCCACTTGCTACTTGTGGAAAAATCTCTCTAAACCTTTTTTCTTGTATTGAATTTATATTTATATTGTATTAGAATCACAAGGCATGTTAGATTCCATCTCCCATTCCCTAATTAGCTTCATTTGCACCTCCTATGGTCACTCAACCTCTAGTAGTTTCTCTTGTTCCTCCCCTTTACCCTAGGGAAAGTAGATGAAAGAAACCCATGCTGGTTGACCCTTCTTTTTCTTCTTCTTCTATACTTGATATGGTCACTCAACTTGTAATAATTCATCCCATTCCTTCCCTTGTCCCTAAGGCGAGTAGAGAAAATAAACCCATGTTAGTTAACCCTTCCCTTTCTTCTTCTACACCTAATGTGGTCACTCAACTTCTAATGGCAACTTCTATTCCTCTCTACCCCTCTATCAAGTAGATGAAAATAAACCAAATCAGTTGATCCTAACCCTCCTCCTTTTGCATTAATAGCACACACCCAATACAACTAGTTATCTTGATTGCACAAGCATCATCACTATGTTTTCATTCATGCCATTTTTGATCCACATCCCCCTCCATCTTATGTCCCTACACCCTCTAATCCACCTCAAAATCTTGATTACCAAAGATCTAAAAGAATCCAATTGGTCTTGGCTCCTTCTATTGACCCTCACCTTCCTCTCAAGATACTCAAATGACCAATGTTCACCACTCCACTAAACCTACCTGATGTGAGTGGTGATATCCAACATTACATTCTCTTCTCTTGTCCCTTACATCTACGTCCCACCATCAAATAAATTTTGAGCTCTAACCCTCCACCTTAGATGTTGACCTACTTTCGTATACCTCCCAAATGAAAACTTGAATGTTGTCCCACTCCACCTTTCTTCTAACCTAAGCCTAACCCTATTTTTCCATCTTTGATCTCCTTTACATTAGTTCCCTTCAGTGTAGAGGACCTTCCTGCACCTTATCCTATTGACACTCTTGTTCATAGTCTTCTTGTTAGAAGGGAGCCACAAGCATTGGTTTTATATCCTAACATTAATTCACCCACTCCTTTAGAGGAGTGCATGTTTGAATTGGTGATAGACATATTGGTATTATCATTGATCTTCACATGATATTTAATACTTTACCCTATGATAGATACCATGGAGGAAATTGCTCCTCCTATTCCATGACATCTTGTTGTTAGTTATTTTGTTAATGAACTATTCTTGTGGCATCCCACCACTTGGTGGTTCTACTTCCCCTTTTGATCCAAAATGGATGTAGGAAATATTATTTGATAAGCTCAAGAATACCATACTTGTCTCATATTTTTATATATAACTTAGTTAGCACCTCTTGATCTATTTGTTTACGTGTTCCCATACACGTATTGCTAATTTTTTGTTAGTTCCCCTAGAGGACCCATGCTACCATTATAAGCACATGGATATAGGAGGAAGGGCATGCTTTCACCTTCTTCTATATGTATCTAGATTCTATCTAATTTTCATCTACTTTACTTTATTGAAATTTTAGGAATGATGCAAAGCATTGAGACATTTAGGTCTCTTCCATGTTGGCCCAATTTTTAAAATTTTCTCTTGATTGATACGTGCTATTTATCACTTTTATTCATTTTTTTACATGATTAGGGGATGATGAAAAATTCCATATCCCATGATTATTATTCTTATAAAATTATATTGAACCTAAGCCTGTAGGTCCCTTTGTGTGTTTTTGTGTGACACTGCTTATTTTTATGTGACATCCTTATTATTTTGATGCCTTTCCATAACCATAATTTTAGGTGTTTCATACTTGTAATATTCTCTTTTTTTCCTCCTAAGGTTCATTTATTTATATATTTCTTGACTTTATGAACATATCTATTCATATATGCTTCCTAAATATTCTTCAACTTCTTTCCATCTTCCACCTTAAAATTAATTGCATATTCCTTTTCTATTTAAATATTTTATGAGGGACAAAATTTGCACCTTCACAAGTGCATCCACACATATGCACACACCCATATTTTTGGCATACTCCCCATAATATTGGTAGCATGTGAGGCACCTATCAATGGAATTTTCTAGCATATGTGCTTCATATGACCTACATTTTATGATTTTTACAAGTCACCCAACAATGGAGTTTGCTAGTGCTTATGATATGTTAAGGAATTATATGGATCATAGCCATAGAACATGATATTCCTTGAACCATAATTTACATTTTTCTTTAACAATAGAGCATGCTGGGACTATGCCTCTTTTCATTTCTCTCTTCTTGTGTGCTCTCCTTGTATGTTAAAGTGTTTTCTCTTATATCCTTTATTTTATACATGTCTAGTGTGCATTGGATTGTATAAAATTTTAACCTTCTTATTTGTAGATTATATTGGTCTAATCATTCTCTCTTACATGTTTTATATGTTATTCTAACACTGCTTTTCATGTAGGTTTTTTTTGTTTAGCATATGTTTTTTTTAGGTTATCATCCTGGAGGAATTTTCCTCTACTTGAATATTTTTTTTGTGTTTCTATAGTATATCTTTGGGCATCCTTTTGTGGTGTTATTTTATTTATGTTTTTAGTGTAACATATCACCTAGTGTCATCAACCTACTAAAGTGGGGGAAAAATATAATATAGAAAATTATATACTCTTGCAATTTTACATTAAAATTTGGACCTACTTTGGTGTATGTATCCCATAACATGTTTTAAATCCCATTTATCTATTTCCTTAGCCTTTTTTCGCCCAAGGAACCAAGGTCATGCTTGTGTTTGAGGTTTTCTTGTAAGCCCTTTTATCTAAAAACTATTCTTCTACTAGATTAAACTTGTCTTTTTCTAGTGTTTGGAACTTTCAAAACTTGTAGCTACTCAAATGCTAGCATGACAAATGGACGTCCATGTGACACTATTTTATTGTGATATACTATTGTATGGTGGCCATTTTTGAGTGTTTTTCCACCTTGTTACATGTGTATAAATTTGGAAATGATTCTAATTTAAATCCAAAAGGCTCCTTGAGACCTTATACCCTCTTATATTCCCTCTATTTTTGAATGTATAAATTAAGAAATTAGTCAATCTCAAGCATTATTTCACTCTTTGGCTCATATAGAACGATTTCTCTTGACTTCTGGTATTGAATATTTCATGTGAATTATTACAATAACACTTATTAGTATTATTTTGAAGGTTCTTGAAGCACTCTATATCTTACTAGGTTTTCCTTTGGTTGTTAAGGTGATGTTTCTCTTATATTTTAAAATTTCATCTCTATGTTCATGCTTGAGGTGATAGTGATCTAGCCTTCTCTTTTTCTTCTTTTATTTTTGCAAAATCCATTATAGTGTCCATCACTTGATTGGGTTTTTACATCCTCTTATCTACACTCTCTCTCTCTCTCACACACACACACACACATACTACTTTATTGATATTTGTAGATCTAAGAGTAATATTCATATCTTCTTATCACTACTTTTAGTTTCTAAACACACTAATGTAGTCATAGTAGGAATGTCTAAAGAAGGACTATCCAACTATGCAATCAATAGTAATAAACACACATCAAAAATAAACTCACAACAAAGTGACACAAGATATATCTTCAAAAAACCCTCAAAGAGGGAAAACACTAGCCTCTAAAATATTCTTCTTCATATTATAAAATTCTCAAAATAGGTTACAATCTATCACAATGACATATATGTTAGGCCATAACTCAATGGCTATTGCTATGCCTAATATCATTAACCATGAACTCTATCCCAAACCATCCTTCTCATATCTACGACTGGACCTGCAAAATTCAATTAATTTTCAATGATTGTGGAACCAAATATATATCATTCTCCAGCCTCCTTAATAGTCTTCATCAAGATCAAGGTGACACAACGTTCAATACTCCTCAAAATGTGTAGTTGTCTAGTGAGAGTTAAATTCTTGAACAAAAAAATACGAAGGAATATAAATTTGTGTAGTGCCCAATGTTTCCTCCCCTAGGTCCAATAATTCTTCCCACATCTTCCTTGATTGCCACAAAGTTCAAATTATCTAGCTCACCAAAATTAACTCTACAACTATGACAATTTTCTTGTATGATATAGGTTCACAAACTTTAAGACATTGTTAGATGAATTCAATTCTCCTCAAATGTGGAAAAAATATCCAAATAATTCTCTTTAATATTTGACCAAAATTTTAAGACTTGATTGGAAAATATGATAAAATATGTTGGCATCTTATAAAAATGATTGGTGAATCAAAACTACAACTAAATAACCAAGTGAATGGTGGTGATGTAAAATTTATTTTCCTTCACCAAGGATGCTCCTACATCAAAAAATCTAGGTTAATTTAAAAGCGTGTCCCTCACTTTATAATGACTAGAGGGAAACTTATTTGGTTCGCCTCAACCATGTAAATCCAACTTGATTCTTCTTCTAGCCTTTCTCTCCATTTCACCAAGTGCTCCTTATATTGTCTATTTTTTTTGCTTTTACCAACTCTATTGTCTAGTATCTCCTTGATATCTTCCTTTGGTTGTGGTGTTATGGGTTTTTTCCCTTGATATTTTGAACTTATACCCTTGGAATCTCTCTCATGATACTTGTAAAGGTCTTTAATGTTGAATATTGGAGATATACCAAGGTATTTCAGTAATTACAACTCATATATTTCTTGAGTAAAATCTATTTATGACCTTGCAAGGGCTGAACTTCTTCATTTTTATATTGTGGTATGTTCTAACTAAAAATATCTCCTTTACATGAGGTATAACATCACTTCATCTCCTACTACAAAATATTTATTCCTTTTTTGTTCACTTCTTATTTGTATTTGTCATTCATCTTCTCCAAGTAGATTCTCACTTCTTCATGCACCATCTTCATGTGTTCAACAAACTCCTCTTGTCTTCCTTATTGATTTATCTTAGTTCTAATACATACTTTGGATTGTTTCCATTTAGAATATTAAATAGAGTCCTTCTAGTTATTCTCTTCACTAAAATAAGTTGTATACAAAATTTGCTTGCAATAAAATGATATCCCAATTCTTTTCTTTTTCTCCAACCAAGCATATCAATAAATTATCCAGGATCCTATTTACTACCTTTTTTTTCCTATGAATTTGTATATGGTATGATAATCTAAATTTAAAATATATTTTCATATTCTTCCGCTAGGTCCTCTAAAATGATCCCACAATCTTATTTTCTCTATTTGTAATTATTCTTTTCAAAAAACTATGCAATCTTATTACTTGAAAAATAAATCTATTATGTTTACCACATCATTTCTTTTCTTACATGGAATGAAGTGCACCATCTTAGGAAACCTATATGATACCATCATGATAAATCATTTTCTTTTTGTGTCCTTAGTAGTTCCAATACAAAATCCATGCTTATGTCCTCCCACAAATTCTTTGACAATGGTAGTAACTAATATAATTTAATATTATGCACGTATTTCCTTTAGGAACTTAGAAATTCCTAGAATTTTTGAATATATTTCCTCACATCCTTGCATATTTATGGCCAAAAATAGTTCTCATTGATCAAGGCAATTTTTTAATCTATCCTAAAATATCTAGCTAGACCTCCATACTATTTATCTATGATCATATTCTCTCTCAAATAACTTCTTGGTATAAATAGTTGGATCCCTTTGAATACGATATCATTTTGAATGAATTAATATAGCCATTTAATTTTATCCATGCTTACTTCCTCTTTAGACGCCTTCCGTGCCTCTATAAAATTGGGGTCACTCTCATACAAAAGTGTTAACTCCTCAAAACCAAATACTTCTATCCTCATTTCTACTAATAGGTTATATCTTCTATTTAATTCATTGAGAAACTTATTCAATTTATTGCTCTAATTTTTTAGCATAAAAATGTAGCTTTGCATTAATTCTACCCATTGCATATGTGTTTGGTTGAATTTACTTTGATTGTTTAAGTATTACAATGCCTTATGATTCATGTACAACATAAATTCTTTAGCTAGTAGGCAGTGTCTCCATTTATTTACTTCTTTTATTATGGCACAAAATTCTTGGTCATAAATTACATACCACTTCTTGGTATCATTCAATTTCTCATTGAAATAAGCTATAGGTCTCTCCTCTTTGTTTAACATTACCCCAATTATGTTCCCACTTATTGTCATAGTCCACTCAGAATATCTTGCTAAAATATAGCAATGCCAACACTAGTTGTTCCATTAGTTTCTTCTATAATAATTCAAAGCTCCTATTAGCCCTTGAAGTCAATTTTAACTCCCTCTTGTCCCCTCTCATTGTCTTAGTTGGCGCACAAATACTACTAATTTTTTTTTATAAACTTCTTGTAGAAACTAGACAACCCATAAAAATATATTAAGTCCCCTATATTTTTTGTTGTAGGCCACTCTACGATGGCTTTGACATTCTCTAGATCCATTTTCAATCCTTTAGATAATATTATAAATCCTAAGTATACTAGTTCTTCTTTTATTGAACTACACTTTTTCAAATTGATCAACTACTTCTCTACTTTCAAACCTTATATAATACTAATATGATGTGTTCTAGATGTTGTTCCTTGGTCTTACTAAAAATTAAAATATCATCCAAATAAAATATTATAAAATTACCCAAATACCTCATTCATCAACTGCATAAATTTTCTTGGAACATTGGTCAATCCAAAGGGCATAAAAATCCACTCATACAACACCTCATTGGACTTGAAAGTTTTTTCATTCATCCCCATCTCTTATCCTGATATGATGATAAATACTCTTCAAATAAATGTTGGTGAAGAACTTTTCCCCACTTAGTCTATGATATCATCTATCCTTGATAATGATAATATACACCTTACAATAATTTTATTGATTACTCTAAAATTAGTACGTGCATTCTCCACTCATTGTTCTTCTAGGATGCTAGATTGTAAGTACTGCACATGGAGTCAAGCTCTCTTAGATTGGATCTTTTCTGACATACACGCATATTTTTATCCCCTCATTCTTTTTTGGTGTCATTATATATGGTTCCTTATCTGGAAAGCTAGCTCCTAGAATTAGTTCCATGCGATGACTAATATTCCTTACCAATAACAATCCTTTTGACATATTATCAGATATGATATTCTTGTATTCCAATAATTTTGAGTTCTTGTGTATAAAATTAAGTATTAAACGTATGTATGAGTAGAATATAACTTATAAGTAGATATTAAAGGGTGAATATCTAATTTGATTAGCTAATGAAGTTGGTTATTTTAGCATAAAAAGAGGAATTTCTTGGAGGGGATTACGCATGTATTGTTAAAGGAACGTTATTACACCCGACTACCATGGGGAGTTTGGGCGAATACCCAATGGGGATTTAATGTGTAAACCGTTTTCCTCCTTAAAAAAAAAAAAGGAAACCTCATTAGGAGAATCCTGGGAGGATCTGGAGGGACGGTGAAAAGAAAAGGGGATCGAACAAACAAGCCGGGGGACTCCCATCTGAAAACTATGGTCGCCCTCTTTACTTCCAACGATCCTCATAATTTGGGAGGTTACTGGCTTTCTCCAATGCCCGTACTCACGCCAGTAGAAGATATTGATTCTGCTTTATTCTCTCACATTTACTATGCTTTTATAGAACTTAACCCAACCACCTTCGCCCTAACACCCTCACCATCGGATACCCATTTTGCAAATTTCAGGTCTAAATTGCGCAGGAGGAATCCAAGGATGAAGACCATGATATCTATAGGCGAAAGAGCGGCCGAACCACAAACGTTTTCCTAAATGGCTTCTGTAGATGGATTCAGACAGAGTTTCATCCAGTCCTCCATTCGGCTAGCTCGAGATCTTATCATAATATTATCATAGTGTATACTGGTAAGCATTCCTTAGCTGGTAGCCCTTATTATCGATGATTCTAAATAGAAAATAAAGGTCATGCATTTGTTTGTTTAGATCAAAACAAAACTAATGAGATCCACATAGGATAATGTCCATTCATAATCATAGCAATTTGCATTTATTGGGTGTCATTCTAATAACACCTTCAAATTTGTCTTTACGCCGAGTTCTAGAAAGAGTCGCTCTGGCTGTGCATTCTGTTGCATAGATTTGCTTCAAGGTTTTCTCATGCTGTGATTCTTGTGATAATTTTGATAGATTGATCACATCATTGGAGGTTTAAGTCAAGGGTTTTAAATTCATTTCTTAGAGTTGAATGGGAATCGAGTTTACTTGATTTCATAGGGTATGAAGATAATCAGATTAATAGAATTTAAATCCTCACTCTGATCAAAATCCAAATTAGTAAGGAAATAAAATGCGGACTGGTTGTGGCGATTTGTAAGTTGATTCTCAGACTTTAATTTGTCAACGCCTTTCTAAAGCCCTCGTTCCTCAAGAGTTCTTATCCGAGCCTCTTCCTTATATTTTATAAGTTCCAATCCTTAATCCAAAGAGTTTGAGCCGATCTATAGTCCCTCATGAGCATAATATTAGATTGGTTTCTTTTGGTTCATTATTTAAAGACCAATAGGTCTGATCTGGATTTTTATGATGCTAACTTCCTTCCGGCTTCCTCTCTTTTTCTCTAAAACCAGTCGCTCTTGCCTTAAATCATTATAGTTATGTCCTTTCATTATTACTGGATATCTGATACAGTACACATTATTATTGTGTAGGTCTAGTTTTCTGAATGGTTCATTTAGCAACACCAACAATCTCCGCTAGAACATTGTCCCTGTTTAAAGTTAAGTAAAACAAAATCCTCATCTCTTAGAATTCTTTATTTCCTCAATTTCTCCAACAGTAATTAAATGCCTTGGAACTGAAAATGACCTGTCGCCTTCATCTATCGAGCCAGTTTCTCCAGCTCTGCATGTATTCGAAGATAAAAGTAGGCTATTATACCCCCTTGTATTCATGGTTTATGAATAAGGAATTTAAACTTGGTTATGTTTCTTGGGTTGGTTATACTTGTACGAGCATATGATGAGAATCTTATATGAACATTTAAATGAAACCTTAACTATACATTGATGACGAGGTTTAGCAAAAGGGAGGTTTAGTGGGTTGTGTTGAAATTTTAACATTGTGATTGTTTTATGGAGGGAAGTTATTTTGTTGGGGAAAATAATAGAAATTTGAGGATGGTTCGTTTAATCATTCTATCCGATATAGCCAAGATGATAATCTATTATATGAACATTACCAATAGGATTAAGATTGGAGTATATATATATATATATTGTTAAAGAATATTTATGTTTAGAAGAGTTAATTAATTTAGTAGATTAAAGAATTGGAAAATAGATTAGGGAATAAGGAAAGAATAAATTAATTACATTTAATTAAAAGATGTATAGGAAAGGAAATTTAGAAATGACGAGTTTTAAGATGGATTGATGTTTTGTAATTAAAGCAAACAGAAGATTAGTTTATGTGGACATGGATTATCTCTTGTAAAGATGAATATTTAGGAACTAGAATTTTGGTTATATCATAAATCCTTTTGTGACCAATTACATATCTTTGTTCCTAACCTTGTACCTTGGATCTCTTCTAACTTTCCCTAGGGTTGAATATTGTGATCACTATTCGATGCACAGGTGGTGCCATAAATATCACTTAGCTATAGATATAGATTGAATAGTTAAAAAAAAAGTAATTGTGAAGATAGAAATGATTATATTTAGGGTATCTTGAGAAATAGTATTCTACAATGCAAATGAATCTAATGAATAATCATGTGTATATATATATTAGTTAAGGAAAGATTAAGTTAAGCTTAGGAGTTAATTTCCTATCTTGTAAAAGTTGGCTATTTCAAGAAAGAGTATGGAGTCATCATTGTCCCTTTTGCATGTGATTTACAAATATCGTGTTGTACTCTCCATTCCAAATTTATGTTCTTATATAATTAAAATTAGATGTCATTCCTATTCGTAAAAAAAATAAGTTAGCTCTTTTATAATTGTGGATTTTCCCTCATAATTATTAGTTGATTGCTAGCATAGACACTTGAGTATTATTTTGAAAAAGGCGTATTAAGCAGATTTAGTTATGAGACTTAGTGATGTGCAAATAATATCTCTTACGAATGCACTGTTTGGTTGATTCCACTATTGATATCAAGAGTTGTTTTGGTTAATGTTTTATGAGTTGTAATTGTCTTCATGGTCATGTTTTATTAATTGTTTGTGTCTTGTTTAAATGGATGTAATGCTTGAATCATTGCTTGTTTTATATATATAGTGATTGGTTAAATTAAGTGCTTTGGGTGTGATTTGCAATTAATACTGAAGTGGGAGTCATCTGTGTAAATTGGTTAAGGTTGTCTTCCATAGGCTAAGGGGAGTTTCTATTTGATGGATTCTTGATTATCCTTGAGTTGATTGTTGTGTGTTAAATGCGTATATGATAGTTATTGCCTTGCACAGTTGTGTATCTGCCTGTATGTTTGAACTTTTGAAACTTGGAAGCGAGAAGAGATCATGCCTTGCCATGTGGCTTCGTTATGAGTTTGAATTTGTGCAAGTGGCTTGTTTCAGTATCTTGGGATTTCCTTGTTGACCGTGGGGAAGTGGCTTCCAATGGGGGATGGCGCATAAAGGGTTGCCTAGATAACCCATGTGGAAGTTTTGTAAACAAGTGATAACCTAAAACAAACTAGGGGTTGGGTAGCAATAACATTAAACAAGATAAATTAGTACCTCGCTTGGGCTCAAGCGCTCATTTAGGTTTGAGATGAGTCGAGAAGGCATGGAATGGAAAAATCAATTGCCTCGTCTCCACGAGAGGTATGTTGATTCCACATAAGTTGGCATGAGGGGATGAAGATTCGTAGAGGCTACCAGGATAACCCAGGATGGGGGCCGGGTCCTAGGAAGATCTACCTGGATAACCTATGACCAACTATGTGATGACACTTCCCCTATGACAACCATGTACCTTTTGTCTTTTGTTTTACCTTGGATATTTTTGCGCCTCTAGATGTATAGTCTCTATTTTTTTTGATATTATTCTACTTGCTCTTGTGTGTCATGTCATCCTTGCGAAGTTTTTAGTCCTTTGCCTGTCAATGATGGTGGGGCCCTTTGCTATCTCCTAGCACGGGGGGTGGACCTTTGGGTCCACACGGTTGGGTGGAACATGTTTTGTTCTCCATTGGGTTCCCTTCCCTTGTACGTGTCGTGCTGACTTCACTTGATTCGAAGACTTTTGCACTGTTTCTTCTCTTGGGATTTGTGATCCTGATATTTTTATTTGTATCAAGTATCTCAATTAAAGTATCTTGTATCATATTGATGAACACTCCTCACATGTAACGAGGAGGCATTATTGTACAAAATGTAATTGTAAAGGTCAAACTGATGTAACTCTATTATGTGATGAATTATGTATTCAATGATATTGTGCATGTTAAGTGGAATGGATGTAATCAGATAATCTTTTATATTTATATTATGGTTGTATCTCATGAATCTATGTTATGAGTAGATGTGATTCTTAATTGATGTTAGAATTTGGTTATTAAAATGTTTTATGGTTTTTGTTAATTTAGATAATGGGAACTACGTAATGTAGTCATGAACCTTAGAGGACATAGGATAGTATGTAAGTTTATATTCTTTACAACCTTGTAACATTGCATTTAAAAAAAAATGTTCCTTTTTTCAATTGCTAGTGTGTTGTCCTCTAAAGTTCGCAGCGGAGGTGTTACACATGGTATCAGAGCAACAAAAAATAGAACAATTTTTTTTTAAATGAAATGTTGCATGATTGAAACTGAACATAAACCAAATTACTATCCTACATCCTCTAGGGTGCACAATTGCATTACGTAGTTTCCATCATCAGAAGAACTAACTAAACCATTAAGCTTAATAATAATCAAATTCTAGCATCAATTACATATAACATCTACACATAACATATAATCCAGTAACCCATGAGATACATCCATAAATTAAACATAAAAGAATAACTGATTACATTCATTGACAATTAACATGTACAATATCACTGAATACATAATTCTTCACATATTGAGATACATCAATTCCACCTTTACAATTACAATTTGTATAATAATACTTCCCCATTTCATGTGAGGAGTACTCAACAACATGATACATGATACATAATAGAGAAACAATACAAACACAAGTACAATGATTAAAATCCCAAGAGTAGATGCAGTGCAGAAGTCAATGGATCAAGTGAAGTCACCACAACATGTACAAGGAAGGGAACCCAAAGGAGAACGTAACACATTCCACCCAACCATGTGAACCCAAAGGTCCAACCTCCATGCTAGGAGTAACATAGGGCCCTACCATAACTTATAAACAAGGACTAAGACATCACAAGGCTAACATAACTCACAAGAGCAAGAAGAAGAAGAACAACAAACAACAATGACTATACTTCTAGGGGCACATATTATCTAAGGTAAAACAACAAGCAAGGGAACTCATGGTTGTCGTAAGGGAAGTGTCATCACATAGTCGGTCATAGGTTATCCAAGTAGATCTTCTTAGGCACCAACCCCCATCTTGGGTTACCTTGGTGGCCTCTACCGATCTCCGGCCCCTCATGCCAACTTATGCATAATCAACTTACCTCTCATGGAGACGAGGTAGTTGATTTTCCATTCTAGGCCTTGTTGTCTCATCTCAAGCCTAAATGAGCACTTGAGCCTGAGCGAGGTATACACTTATCTTGTTAATGTTTTAGCTACCCAATACCCATAGTTTGTTTTATGTTATCACTTGTTAACCAAACTTCTACATGGGTTATCCAGGCACCCCTTTGTGCACCAACCCCCATTGGAAGCCACTCCCCTACTGACAATAATCAAACCATTAAATTAGAAAATAACACCACTTGCACATACTCAAGGTTCAAGCAAATCTCAAAACGAGGCAACATCCTTCCTACTCACAAGTTCCATAAGACCAATCACAAAGGAAAACTTAATGTGCAAGGTAAACGACCATCACAAACATAATTAAAATAAAATTCCCTATATCAAGTTAAACAAATAAATCCATCAAGAGGACAAACCTAGCCTCTGGAAGACTCAAGATTCATCCCACTAAAAGACATAATCATTTGAACAAAACTCTCTACCATAATCAACTTATAAAACATTCAATCAATATAACCAGTACTCAAGTAACACTTAATTATGAAGTCTAAGTGGATTGCATGACATTCATCGTAAGCTTGCAAACAAAATATTCAAATCAATTACAAGATCTCTTCCAATACACTAGTTTCTTGTTTATTTAATACTAACTACATCAATTCTTATAATGTTAATATTTCTCTTCCAACTATGCTACAACCATGATTAAATATTAATATGGACATCTATACACTCTAAGATTCATCTATACAATTATATACATATAAACGTATACTCACACACACATATATATATGTATGCGCATGTGTATATATATGTGTGTGTGTGTGTAGTATATATATATATATATATTACTATGTATGTGTATATATATATATATATATATATATATATATATATATAGTAATATATATATATATATATATATATATTACATCTTAGCAATCTGTTTAAACCAGACTCTGTTAGGAATATAAAATACAGAAATTAAGTAGGCTAATAATAGTTTGTATTCATATATATATATATATGCACGGTAACTTAAGATCAGATATCTGGTCACAGTTAAAACAGCTAGTAAACAAACACATGCACACCATAACACCATCGAATCACATATATTGGATAATGGAGGAGTTTAAGGGAAAGTTTCACTGGCGCAAGAGATGATTGCATATTGATCATTGTTTAAACTGAAAATGGCTTGGTCTAGATACAGATTCACTTAATGTAAACTAAACTTCTGAATCCAAACTTGACTAATATCACCAACAGGGTCAGACTAAGCTAAAGATAATAAGATCAAACTAGTTGCACTCTAATATGTGCTTAAAGGAAAATAGTGATAATGAAATTATCTATTTTAGGTAGATTGGACGCTAAATACAAATTGAACTAATTAGAATGTGAGTAACCAGCAATAAGGAGACGACGACAACCGAGTAATCATACAGATATAACATGTTCAAGGATTCGTATGCCATGTAAAGTTGAGGTAATATAAAACTTATAAAATCTAAAACATAATGCTTGTCCAGTCATTGATTTCACACAGGAACTGGTGTACACCATATTGATGACTAGTGGTAAATAGTAAGAGAGGAGGGGCAGCGGCCAACGATAGTTACAATAGGGACAAAAGAGAAAAAGTAATTCCATTTCATTTAGACTGAAGTTTGATGCCTTATATGCCACAATCAACTAAACTCTGCTACAGACTAGACTCTCTAAATTAAAGAATTATGATACCGAGAATTTAATGCGTAGTATGTGAAGAAATATAACAGAGACAAGGAGAAATTAATATAGGGTGGCACCACATCTACACTTTTAGAAATTTTATGATAGATAATCACATAATCTTGAATTTAAGAATTTAAAAGGCTGGAAAGCTAGTTTAAATACAAAATTTTGAATTGCCAAAAAGATTAGGCCATGTTTAAGGAGAGCCAGATATAGGAAATTGAATAGAGTAGGGGCGACAATTACCAAACTCCATGCTATTTGAATATTTTTAATTTATTGGCCAAGAAATGATAAGCCGCGATAGGAAGATAAAGATTTCCAGTTTACATTAAAGATTGGAGTAGGACAAAGTCTATTAAAAGATTCGATTTATTCAAAACAAAATGTCCATTTATCTGATATCGGTTGATTAAGGAGACCAAATAGCTGTACATAGATTGAGAGTAGTACGAAAAACAACATAGGTCAATATCATTTGAATTCTTAGGAGAAATACTACATATACAAAAATATAAACCACAATTTCCTAGCCAGACTAACATACTTTTTATAACAGAAGGAAAACAAGAAGGGAAATAGAGGAACCTAGTATATTTTTCTCAATTAAGTTGGTGTTAATTTTCCGTATGAGAACCCCAAGTGACAACTTCCAGCTTCTTTCCAATATTCACTCTGCAAATTAGCAACTTCAGCACTATGAAAACCTTTGTCCCTACTAGCTCTCAAATTTCCCTAAAAATTTCAATCTTTTTCCCAAGTTTTTTCCAAAAAAAACCCCAAGAAGGTTGTTCATGACAAGCATTCAAGAATCCGTTTCTGCATCCGAGAAAAATGGGCCAATTTCCTCTCTCTAGTAAACTCCACTTCACTTTTATTAATTATTTTCTCCTAACTGCCATCCACTCCACAACTTATTTTAATTGCTTTTCTTTTCAAATTTCATTTAATTTTTACCTTTCTTTTAACTTTTAACCATCTCTTTCACTTTGCACACTATATGCCATTAATTTATTAATTTGTTATTTTAAATTTATAACAAGGTTTGTTTACACAAACATAATGATAATAATATATATACATTTATATATATATATTATTTAAATATTCTAATTTAATTAGACTTTTATTTTCATTAACCAAGCCTTCAATTTTGGCAGTCTAAATATAATGAAATAATCGAACAAAGCACAAGTCACATACATGACTCCATGATTAGTCAAACAATTATCAACCAAAAGCAAAACGAAGGTAAAACGACCACAACAAAGATGAAACAATACCAACAGACCTTACTGATGGGGTGTGACAACAAAGATTCATCCTCGACGAGGACGATGGCTCGATGTGGGGGACCTAGTGTTACCTCCAAAACAACAACTCCATTGGGCTTTGACAGGCTCAGACCTGATAATCAGGTGGAGTCGATGCCCTATACCTGTAGCCTATAGCAAAACATAGGGTCGAACATGTGCATAAAGAAATAATCAGTCACATCGTGATGGGGAAATCACAGAGTCGTAGGGTGCTCGTAAGCGAGTGATGCGACACTGTTCCCCATCACCAACACATAACAACTGATATCAAAACATGATAACACATACATCTAACAATACATAAGATCATATCCATGATACTCAAATAAGCAATCAACTAATCTGCTAAACATGATATAAATAAGAAACATCAGATATCACAATGTCAACAATATCATCATCTAATTATCATAATGTCATCAAACAGTCACCATAGCTAATCATCAAAGTATCACAATGTTTGAATAACATCCAACAGTATCATAGTGTCCAATAAATAGTAACATAAAGTCTAGCAAACATCATCATAAAGTCTAGGTGCAATCCAAGTAGCTATCCAAACAAAAGTAAATTGAGGGGCATTACATCTAAGTTCTTGTGTAGTGATTCCTCTTTTATTGTGGTGAAACTTCCTTAATTTTTTAGTGCTCAATGCCTTCAAATTAATGTAAACAAAGACCCTAGACCACCCAAAAAATTTCTTCCATCTACCGAGAATATCCTTGCATTGCTACAAACTTGATATTCTTTGTCCTTTAGTGGTATTAACCCATGTTTTAAACCATTCTTAGTTTTAATATATGTGTTTTCACTCTCATTATCCATATATTTCCAATAAAATTAATAAGGCCTCACCAATAGTAGGTGAAACACATTCATTGACATTATATCATATACGACATCATGATGATAAATCCTTATCTTAAATATTACCCAACAATATTCATTAACCATCAACTTATGATATTTATTAAACCAAGAAATTATGTAAGGGTTTGGCTATTTTTGCTTCTTCAAGTTTAATTTTTCAACCATTTCTTTTGATACCAAGTTTTCTATGCTTTTATTATTATTCATTACCTTATAATACTTCTCCCATAATTTGTATTTAGTTCCTCTCAGGATGCTTCATTAAGGACCTTCTCATCATTTTTTATTCTCCATGTTTAGGGTCATCGTCAACTCATATGCCTTGTGAGGTTCTTCTTCCCTAGACATAGCTCTAAAAATTCTTTCTGGTCACTTTCATTAGTCTTGAAAGCATTCAAATTCTTAGTGTTCTTCTTCTCTATAGTGAAGGCATGCTCCCTTGAAGGGTATTTTATTGTCTCTTCCTCTTTGGTATTCATCTCTATAGTATGCATCTCCTTCTTCTCCTTTGTGGTAATATTTATTCTTAGCCTTTTTAGTACATGTCACAACTTCATTATTTACTACAATACTCACCATTGCCTCTACGATAGAATTTTTTAGCTCCTATATTCTTAGTAGGGTCTTTTATCACCACATTGTGACCTATCCAGTTTTGGACTCCTATTTTATTCTATATCAATTATACTTGTTCTCAAGCCTCTTATTTAACTTATCTTCTACTTTGATCATAAATTGATATGCTTCTTCTATTGTGGTTGATTTGACTAGACTCAACCCTTTCTAATTTTTTTTCCTTAATCCATTGATGTATCTTGCAACCTTCTCTTTGTTTGGATCATTGAATCAAGTCCTAATAATTAATTTGTAAAATTATTTGGTGTACTCCTTCATAGTCCTATCCCTTTTTTCTAAAAACTTACATTTTCTTTAGAAGTTTTAGCTCATAGTCTATTGATATGAATTATTTTCTTAGTTTTGCAATCATATAGTCCCATTTTTTTATTATTCCATTTCATTTCTTATTTATTTCTAGTTATTCTTGCTTCCACCAAAAAATAACATGTCCTTTGAGCTTGTTCCTCATAAACTCAACCTTCTTAGGGTCTTCAATTTCCTCATACTAAAAGTACTCATCCAACTCATTTATTTAGTCAATTAGTTCTTGCATATTTAGATCATTGTAATAGTTTATAAATTCCATTTTAGGCTTCTTATTAATATTAGAAATGGACTTTAACACATTCACCCACTCTTCTTCTTCTTGAACTTCTATGTCTTGAACATCCTCTCTAACATCTTCCTCCATATTTATCTCATTTTCATCCCCAAGGATTCATCCAATTTTATATCTCTCTCCAAATCCTTCAATATAATCTTGTTCTCTCTTACAACTTTCAACACCTCATCTAAATGTATAGCAATATTGACAACACCCTAGAATTTCTATGGTGGTACATCTTCCTTGATTTATTGCAAATTACCTTTGGTTGGAAATCCACCCATAATCACCCATTGTAACTACCTCTAGTTGGAAATCCACCTATAATCACCTCTTGTAACTACCTCTTGGGTGATCCCACAATAATGGTTTACAATTTTTGGCCAAACTGGACACTAAAGTGATTTTTTCTAACTAAATTTTCACTTTTGGGCACCTATAGTGGCTAAACTGTGAGGAATTTGAAGATGATGCAAACTAGTGATTTGTGACATTTTATCTGCAGATTCTAAATATGTTTTTTTATCAATTTTTTTGGAATCAGATTGCACTTCTTTTTCCATCTCATTCAAAAATTAATTTTTATCAGTAAACACCATTTTTAAGGAGTGATGCTCACCGTATACAACATAACTTTTTTTCTATGAAGGATAAAATTTTAATTTTTTAAAATTTAGATTTGTAACTATGATATCTAACCCTTTCATTTGGTTTCATAGTGTTTTATTGAATATTTTTTCTTAATCAAGTTTCAAAGTCAAACCAATTACAATTTAGACATAGGTGGACCATATACAACATAACTTTTTTTGTATGTACATCAAAATTCAATTTTTTTTACTGTATCAAGGACATCAATACCTATCCTGCACATATTTTTCAGAATTTTATTTTGATAATAAGCTATTTTTCCACATGTGTAGAACAAAGAGCTTGATTTTAAGTGAAAAACCTATGTTTAATCAAACTAAAAAAAAAAAACATAAAAAAACCAAAACATATTAAAATTATCTTTGATGGATAGCTCGTTCCGAGGACTACCATCATCCAGTTATGTCTGTGAAGTCTCCTCCATTTTCATCCTCAACTTGAGCTTCGAAGGGAAAAATTTTGCAGAAATTTTGTGCCAGAGGGGGAGAAGGGGGAAAAGGGGGGTTCGAATGAACCCAAGTTTGAGCGAACCCCCTGTTTTCCATTATCTTTGTAAAAAAAAAATGCATAAAAGGTGGGACCCATCATTTAATATAGTTTGCTCGAACCAAGGTCCATTTGAACACCCCAGTTCGTGCAATCCCCTAAAAAGCAAAACAAAAATTCATAGGAGTATTTTTGCAAATTTCATTCCTCATTGGAATTGTAAACCAGTTTTGTGGGTTTACCCTCTTATTTGATGGTTTTTTACAAGTTTCTTGTAGATCACCTCTATTCACCACTCTATTTAGAAACATAACCCATATAGCAATTGCTTACTCTCAAGATTTAAACCTAGCTCCGATACCACTTGATATAGTCATGGTAGGAGGCTTCAAATAAGGACTCCCAACACTAGTAAACACACTTCAATAAGAAACTCACTACAAAGTGACAAAAAATATAACTTGGAAAGAAAATCAAAGAGGGAAAAAACTAACCTCCAAAAGATTCATCCTCATATTACTAAATTCTCAAAACAGGTTACAATATGTTGCAATAAAATATATATTAGGTCATAACCTAATTACTATTACTATACCTAATATCCTTAACCTTAAACTCTATCTTGAATTGTCTTTCTTACATCTATGCTTAGGCTTGCAACCTTTGCTAATTTTTCCCCTCTTTAATGTTTTAAATTATTTTTGGAACACAATGTATATCATTCTCCGTCCACCTTACTGATTTGCATTGACCACATGATGGCACAAAGTTGAATACTCCCCAAAGTGTGTAGTCACTAGTGAGGGTTAATTTCTCAAACCAAACAAAAATGAAGGAAAATAAATTTGTGTGGTAACTAATGTTTGTTTTCATGGGTCCAAAAAGTCTTCCCATAGCTTCCTTGATTGTTACAAACTTAAAATGTGCTAAAATTAACTCTATAACTTTAACATTATGTCAATATAATATAGTTTACAAACCTAAATACATCATTACATGAATCAAATTCTTCTCAAATATTGAAATGATATCCTAGTAATTTTCTTTAATGTTCTACCAAAATCACAAGACTTGATTATAAAAATGGTAAAATATGGTGACATATTCTACAATTGACTAGTGAATCAAAACTAAAAACACACATATAGGCTAAGAGTACACTCTTTTTAATCAATTTTATATCTTAGCTTCTTGTGGAGGTTTGTGTGACACACTAGCATCTTATGATAAACTATTGTATGATGGCCATTTTTTGTGTTTTTCCACCTGACTACATGGCCAAATATTTGGTAATGATTCTATCTTGCATTTGAATAGATCCTTGAGACCTTAGACCCTCTTATCTTCCTGCCCAAATCCATTTTTGAATGGACAAATCAAGAAATCAATCAATCTCAAGCATTATTTCAATATTTGTCTCACATACAACAATATTCATTAATTTTTGGTATTGAATCCTTCATTTGAATCAATACAACAACACACCAACATTAGCTAAAGTTTCTTGAAACAATCCATGCACAATTGGGTTTTCCTTGGATTATCTATATTTGTTGAGGTGATCTTGCTCTTTTTTGATATAGATTTTATCTCTACATTCTTTCTTGAGATGATAGTGCTCTAGAATTCTCCTTTACTTGTTTTATTGTTGCAAAATCCATGATATGTCCTTGAAATTATTGGGTTTTCACATCCTCTTGTCTACTCACACACACTATTGTATTTCTCTTTGTATACCTAAGAGTAATATTCATAGTTTCTTGTCACTAAATTTAGTTTCTAAAAATGCATAGGATAAGAGCACACACTTATCAAATTTATATCTTGGCTACCTTTGGATTTTGAAAGACTAAAATAGGGGCTTAAACCATTTATGGAAACCTCCTAAGTAGCCCCAACCTTTTCTCTTGTCTTTAAGCTATAGGTTTTCTTGGAACTCTCAATTGCACAAGGTTAAATACTTCTTTCTTTCTCTTGTTTATCATTTAAATGTTCCTAAAAGTACATATAGTAGATTGCTTCCTTTCATTTATGGTTTCTCTTGAATTACTACTCTATTTCTCTTATTTCTTATGTACACCTAGGTATAGATTTTGAGGAAAGAGACACATTTTATCAACAACCTATGCTACAACATTCTGTACATATGATAGTGTGTTGCAAAGATATCCACGTGTCACTTAAGAATTCTTGGTAATAACTTCCAAACTTTGGTTCCAAGTTCCTTTCTATTTTCCATTACAATTTTGAACTTAGTTTTTCAATTTTATGTTTTATATTTTTATAGATTATTAGTTTCTCATTTAGTATTTATGATTTAAATTAGTGAATAGTTTTTGTAAGTTTAAAACATTTTTTAGAATTTTCTAGTTTAGATTTTATCTTTTTGATCAAAATATTAGAAAATCATTTTCTTCTAATTTGAGCTAGTTGTATCCTAGTATTTGGAAAATTTTAACTCAAAAAATAAAAGATAATTCTCATTTAAATAGATTTTTCCACATCACACCTCCATCAAATCAAAATACTTAATATTGATAATCATTTTGTAAGTTTTGAGAATGAAAATACTTGTTGGTTAGTTCTCCATGTTTGTGTAGTAGATTTTGTGTGCTATTTCCATTATTGCATACTCCACATTAGGGTTTGTAATGCCTTCAAATATTGAATTCCTCCCATAAAATGTTGCACCAATTGAATCCATCACTTGCTTGGTTTTCACCTTGTACTTAGTTTGGAGTTTTCCTTTATCATATAACCTAGTTATTGTCTTGATTTCTTATTTAGTGATTTCAGAAGGTTGGTCTAGATACATGAAATCTTTATGTATATGAATTACTATCATCATTGCTTAGTGGTTCCTCAAAAAATTTAAATTTAATCCTAGGTGTCTAATTTCAATTCCTTCACTCTCTTATATTGTGACAAATATTCTTCTTCACCCATGGTATTGTTGAATTTCAATAGGAGGTGTGTTTTATCTTCAAATTTTTTATGATCTATCTTTGACAAAGTTTGGTATATATATTTTTATACATCCTCCATGTATAATATATAATTTAGGACATTGGAGAAAGGCCCATTTGTGTCTACCTCTATTAATTTCCATGGTTACTTTTTGTATTTAGGTTGTGGGTTATTCTTTACATCAATTAGTATTGGATTTTCCATTATTGTAGCTAGTGTTCTTATTTTCTCACAATTAATAGTCCTCCTTTTGACATACTATCCAATTTTAGCTCTATAACTTACCAACATCCATGATGATTTGACACATTCTTCACAATGCCTCTTTACTTGATTCACTGTAGTGGTCCCCTATTTCTTATCTTAATCTCAAACCATAGATTTTAATTATTTATTTTCTCCACACTATCTTCTTCACACAACTCTCTTTTACATAATGTTTAAGTTGTAACCGTAATTCATAACTCACTTTTATTTTTTCATACAACCCTAGCTTAGCTTTGTTAGGTCAATTTTTAGTATGATGGAATTAATAATTAGTTTTTTTTGGTAAGTTATTTTTTGTTGTGTGAGTTTTATAGACCTTCAAAGACATTTTTAACATTTATTTTTCCAACTATCTCTTTCAATCCATCTTTCTATTAGTTCCTAGTCATGATTTGATATTTTAAAAGATGTTATATTATGATTTTATGCTTTTTGACCATCATAGTTTTATTACATATCTTTCAATTCCATATATCTCTTAAGCAATAATTTATATCATTGGTGGTTTAAATTTTTCCATTCTCACTTCCATCATGCCTTTTTTAGATATTTTTGTTACATATCAATGCTCACATGAAGTGTCCTAACTTGTAGTGCGTCATGTACACCATCTTGTTCCATCCTTGCATTATCTTATATGGTACCACAAATTCACTATAGTATAGATTTACTTTATATTGTTCTTTTATGTTGCCACATTTTAGTTATTCTTACATGCACATCCTTGATTTTGTGTTTTACCTCACTACAATATACACCAATATAGATAATTTACAAAGTAACCTTGTTACTATTCTTCCTTAATTCCAAATCTTTAATTTCCTACATGATAATTTTTTAACCTTACACCATTCACATACCCCATTTATCATGTCATCTTGGAGGGTTTTCAACATAACAAATCTTGATTGTATTAGTTCTACAATCCTATAGAGTCTTAACCTTCGCATTTTTAGTTTTCTTAAACTTGTTATTGTATAGTAAGACAAGGTATTTGAAATGATTTATTCCTTATGTACCTATCATGCTATGGCTTCTATATTCTCTTCTCCTAATTTGATTATATACTACGAACACTATTTTCTCATCCAATTTTTCTAAGTCCAATAATCTCTCTTTAATTGTCTCTTCTTCATTCAACTTTGATAGGCTTTTCAAATTTAGGTTTGGTACTATGTTTTCTATAAGTAGATTTGTATCAAGTCCATATGGTAATTAAAAAGTGAAATAACTGGTTACTCTTTTGTATGTGGTTTTGTAAGCCCATAAAATTGTTAGGAAAAAGGGTGTTGTACACCATACACAAGAATGGAATATTTTAATTATGTAAAATAAATATTTATTTGTGGTGCATCTAGGTGGTGTATTGAGCCAATTAAATATTTATTTGCGCGCACTTGTAAAATTGTATGTAACATTGGGTTAGTTATTTTATGTGTGGGAGACATAAAATAAATAATTATTATTTGTGAAAAATATTTAATATTGTGAAATGTTAGTATCAAAAAGTAAACGAGGGGTCAATGGTTTTGAGGCACATGGTTTTATCTTACCACTTGGTTGTATTTGTGTGAGCTTGAATCTATAAAAGAAAACACATGTTTAGTGGTTAAGATTAGTTGGGTGAGTAGGCTATCATTGTATTGAGTTTCTTTTGTGAGTGCATATGTGAAGTACGACATGGGATGCATGGTTATTGCTTGGACACATGGAGAGTGCATTGAAGGAGCTTGATGTTTTATAAGTATTCATGGAGACTCTGTAAGTGCATTGCAATGTTTTATTGTTGAATAATACATAGAGTGTGGATTCTTTTGGAGGTTGGGTTTTTCCCTCTTGATGGTTTTTCAAGGGTATATATTATGTTATATTGTGTCTTGTCTATTTTATCTTTGCATAATTATTTTGATTAGGGGTAAAAAATGAGTTTTGAAGGGGCCTGAAACCCTTTACAAAGGAAGATAGCTAAAACTCAAGATAACAACAGTAAGCATGGATCAGCACAACAACAACAAGCTGCTAAAAAAGATAACTCACAAACCACCACCAGCCCAACAACAACCACAACCAGATGATCAAGACATCATAGGCTATAAGAGACAATCAAGCCTGGACCCGTAGCCCAAATACAACCTGGTTTTATCTGGGACTAGAAACCCCAACCAAGTTTTGACTATAAACAACCACCTGAAACAATCAGGCAACATACCAACAAAACAACAACCAACCATTTGCTCAGAAACAACAGACCATAACCCAATAGAAGAAAAGGAAATTTAATGGTAACAACCACCATTAAACCCAACCACCAAATCAAAAACATCAACACACAAGAGGAGAGACACCCCTTGAAGCTCCCAAGTGAACCAAAAACCAACTCCAAATCCACCTCAAGAGGATTGAGCTCCCCTCTATAGGAGAGGATACTGTGAAAACCCAAAAAACCAAGAGCACACCTCTTCAACAACCTCGACCTCCACCTCAATAGGAGAAAATTTCACCTTAATAGGAACGCCACTAGAGGAAACCAGAAAAGAGGACAACCATCCATTTCCAACACACCCACCTCCAACTCAATAGGAGATAACTCCTGACCATCAAGAGCAGTCTTCACCTCAACCAAAGACATAGTGCACAGGAAATGAAAGAGAGTCAAAGCTCTAGTAGAATGGGAATCCACACCATCCATTGTTATTTTGCAAGCTTGTATACATTATTTTATCTCATGGGGTTATGTATGAAATTGATTGATCATTCTGGGTATTATGCATTTATTTCTTAATAATAAAAAAATACTATATTGCTATCCTAGTTTGTTTCCATTATCTCACTTAAGGCCTCACTAGCCCCATTAGCTTGTGGTTAATAAGTGCTACTTTTTTGTGTGCTATCATGAAATTCCATAACTGTATAATTTTTTACTAACAAAGTGTCTACCATTATGACTTGTTATGCTCATTAGACACCCAATCATTGTTATAATGTTTTCATATATAAATTTAGTAGCAAATTTTTCATAGTCTTTTTTGGCCCTTGCTTCTACCCATTTGGTTAGGTATTTTATCTAAGTTATTATTAATATTATATGGATATTATGTACTAGTGGTTCAATGGGTACAATAAAGTTCATTAATCATTTCTCAAAAGGATCTTGTTCTATAATTGGTTGTGAAGGAATCTCATCTTTTAGTAGGTATCCCTATCCTTTGAAATGAATCAAAACCTCTTACATATGGGTTTTAATCCCTAAACAAAGTAGACCACTATAATCTTTCTAGCATCACTTTCTTAGGTATTTCATCTCTAGAATTATGCCTTCCTAAAATTCTCTTATGTACTTCTCTTAGAATATGATTTCTTCCATGTTCTATCACTACACTTTTTATTATTTCAAATTTTGAAATAATTTGTAATTCTCCTTCAATCTAAGTATATGGAAAATACCTTGACATAAACATATTCTTCTCCTCTTTTGAACTTACTTTAGGGAATTCCACTATTAATAATAATTGGACTACCTTAGTTCTTAGAGTACCACATTTACCCTAACAAATATGTGACAATAATTTCATCCTCAATTAGGCCTAAATCCTTCCCACTTTCAATTATAGATAAGTAGTCCAATCCGTTACTATAATAGCCAATTTTTACCATGATTTTAAACTCAAACTATTGGAATAGTAATAGCTAATGCCATATTCTCCCTTAAAGCACTATTTGGTTCATTAGATACTTATGGGGTTCATGATCTATGAAAAGAAAAATGGAGTAGATAGTACGTAATTTTTGAACTCATGTAAGATGTACACAATTACTAGAGACTATATCTATGGTTATATAATTTTATTTAGCCTATGCAATTTCTTGCTAGAAAATACTCTAGGGTGGTCTTTGTTTTCTCTTGGTTGTGCCAATGGTGCACCTATTGTAGTACTAGATCCATCTATATGTACATGGAAGGGTAGTTTCCAAAAAAAATACAAATATAAGTATTTTTGCTTCAAAAATATTGGTCTTCAATGTATCAAATTACCCCTAAAATCTATTGATAGATATTTAAAATTTTAATTATTTTTCTTGTTTATGAGATTTTGGATAGGACTAAAAATTGTTGCACAATTTTAGATGAACTTGTAGGGATAATTCATATACATGTTAATAATTTTTTGACCTCTAATTTAGTCTTTGGTGGTGGGAGGTGAATAGTATTATCATGACTAAAATCAAGAAATTTCCATAGTCCATAAATGATTTTTAGCCAATACTTTTTGGATTTGATCGTGTATATTTTTATAACCAAAGTTTCAGATTAGACTCCATGATCCATTATCAATGTATGAAATTTTTGTATCTTGATGATGGATCATGGAGTTTGATCCAAAAAGTTAGCAATTGAAATATACATAGTGAAATCCAAAAAAATATTGGTTAAAAAGCATTATCACAACTTTTAGAAGGCCCACCATCATTCCTTCGTTGCATATAATATGCCCTAGTAAGGCACCAAAAAGTATTGAAAATATATATTTATTTAAATTTAGGGACATTTAGAGATTTTTGTACCCTTTCAACTTTATTCTTAGCACTTGTACATGATCTTTCCATAACCCATAAATTGTCCATGAACATCTAGGTAGATATCCAAGAAATCATATATAAAATATTTAGAGACATTTACCATGATTTTTCTAAATATTGTAGGATAATTATTCAAACAAAAAAGCATAATATATTGTATATGAACAAACACCATTATGTGTAAAATATTTTTTTTTTTGGATCTCTCTTATATTTTTACTTGTTGATAGCTTGAAAACCCATTGGTGAAAGAGTAAACGCCTCTTCTTGCCATTGATTCAAGAACCTTTTTTTGTGAATGGTATAGAAAAGGGATCATTCATAGAAGCTTTATTTGATTCCTTAAATTCAACAAAAATTCTCATTTCTCCTATATTTTTATGTTGGATAATCATTAGACTTACAAAAACTAAATATTCTACTAGTTTTATGATTCCACTAGCTGGGATCTTGTCCAACTCCTATTTTACTTTTCCCTTTACATTTGGATTGAGGTGGTAAGATATTTTTTTATAGTTGTTTTTACGCCTTTAGTTGTATCCTCATTAATTTAGCCTCCTCCTTTATTCCTCTGAGATGTGTAAAATTTCTAGGAAAGACATCCTCATAATATTTTAATACCTTTGCTACTTATAGGACTTATTTTCTCTCCCCACTTATTACCACTTTTTGTCATCTTATATGTTCTCTCTCTTACATTTTTTTCTTACCTTACATTTAGTATTTGGCATAACGATTGATAATTATCTACATTAAGCGTTACTAATTCCCTTTTTCCTTTGTCAACCTACACCTCCAAATTTTTAAGGTCCCATTAATTTTTAGCTATTTCTATCTTCTTCATTTTATAACATTTCTTGTGAGGTACCACATCCATGTCATTCATCCATTCTAATAATTTCCATATCCCTTGTTTTTTTGTGGTATTTCTATCTCTTTATTTTCTCCAAAATTTCCCTTTACTTATTCTATAGGAAGGGTTATATTTTTTTCATCCTCTATTAAACATTATGTAATTATTTATTTGGGTTATAAATTGATAATTTCTAAAAAATTCCTCATCTATTTCCTTGTCTCTACCCTCTTTTCCTAGTTTATTAACGGGGTTTTAGTAATTGGTTGCAATGTCCAAAAAATAACTATACCCAAAGCCTCTCATTGAATTCTCTTTCTTCATCCCATATTTCAACACAATATTGAATATGTTCCTTTAGTTTAGTTATACCATTACATTTTATAATATCACTAAATTGTGCATTTCACACACACGCCCCGCTTGGACCGAGGACCCCCTCTTTTTGCTTTGCCTATTGCTGGGTTGGTTTGTGCTCGCTTCACTTTTGTGCTCTCGCTTTTGGACTTAATTGATATGAGTGCCTTCAAAATTGCTAAATCCCACTATGCCTAGACTACTTGTCAAAGTTTCATGATGTTTGGGGAAATTGCAGAAAGTTCCTTGCGGGTTTCTGTTAACTGGATGTTGTGCCTTCCTTTTCCATTTGCAGAAGTTTCTTTGCAGGTCATGGTGTGCGGGATGCTGCCCTCATGGCGCCATCTATCCTGGCATTCACCCTTCAATTTTCTGCATGGCACCCAGTTGATTGACACCCACACCATGTTTTTCTGCATCTGTCCTTGCTCACAGTTTTCAAAATATTGCATTTAATGTATCACATTAATGGAAATATGGTTTATAAATAGTGGATTTAACGACTCATTTTTCCCACCTTTATGCATTTAAGAGATTGAAGAGCTTGTCGAGCTGCTGCTTGTGCGAGTGAATTCGATGATTGAAGCGGTATTCTCCTCTTCCATTCATGTGGCAGTAGGTGCAGATCTTTGCCATTTTTGTCATTGTACTGTTTTGAATTTTCTGAGAGCCGTGTGCTTCAAGACCCAAAGGCTCGCCTAGAGGCCATATTGGCACATTCCTAGCTCAAGGCTCGAGAAAAGAAGAGGCCGAAGATCAAACCCCATATCACCATAGATGCATTGAGCTCTTGTATCTTATAGGTGGCGACCCTAGCAATAGACAAGGATGTGGGAACTATCTAGGCCAAAGATTACCTAGTAACTTCTATCAACCTTAGCCTTGCTTCCAAAGTAGAAAAGATAAATGAATTCTAGGTCTCGGTCACCACCATCCTTCATCAAATGGATAAGGATCTAGCCACCAAGGTGGAATTGAAGGCACAAGTGGGGGAATTGACTGCTTTCATACAACAATGGGCCACCTTTGGGGAGGAAATCCCAATAGAATCATCGACACCCACAATTTTGTCCAAGGAGGAAATCAACAAAATGGAAAAGATGAGAACTTGGACCAAGTCTACCTCAGAATGGCTCAAGAGGGTGATCGATGTGGGCAACAAATCCATTTGTTATAGGGTTAAAATGCACAATCATTTCTTTCTTTTGAAAAATGAAATTGAGAAGGAGGTAGAGGAATGTAAATATTTTCCACTCTTTACAACATGACATACCCCAAATTGAAGTGTATTATGAAGCTATCTACAGAGGTCTGAGAGCAGGAATTGGCTCTACCTAAAGAGGATCATTGGTTGCTTAAGGCTTGGTTATTCAATTTTGAATTTAGAAAAGGGGTTTTGGAAAGGTCAATGAGTGAGTTGGATGCTATTTTTGCCGGCGTCGTTGACAATTTATTTGAATGTGATGAAATTATAGAATTGCTAGCAGGAGTAAACATGCCAGCTTAGGAATTGGATGGCGAGTTGGTGAAACATGAATTCCAGAAGAAAATGGAGCAAGGAACTTGTGATATTTTTTCTACAGGATTTATGGACTTTGCTACATGGGCCTTCACACGTTTGGAACAAATCATTTAGGCAGGGGATCGGTGCGTGAAGCAACATGCAAAATTAATGGAAGAATTCAGGATGATCACCTACAATATCAACAAGTTTGACTTCCCAGAGCAGGCCAAGCTTTTGGTGGTTATAAAGAAAATTTTCCAATATGCTCTAGTGCAAAAGGATGCTGGAAATATTATAATAGAAGACAAATACTTGTAGTTTTCAGCTACAAGACAAAAGTAGCTAAAATACAAGATAAGCTACAGGACCAAATAAGCTATAAGACGAAATTGGCTACAAGACAAAATAGACTAAAGACAAAATGGCTACCAATTTTATATTGAGAAATAATGTATTTGTATTGGAAATTGTGTAAACCCTAGGTTGTGGTAAATCTGGGCCATTCATTGTAAATCAATCTGGGCCATTCATTTGGGTTTTGGAAAACTATAAATAAGGGCATCCTCTCATTTTCAAGAGAGAGATGAGTTGATGTATAAAGACATTTTGAAGCAATATATAAGAAAACATTGAAGTTTAGTGGTTTCTTTGAGTTTTCTCTTAATGTGTGCATGATTTAGCCTCCATAGTTTATTTCACTTCAATTTATTTGTAGTTTAGTTTTATTTCCAACTAGTTAGTTTCTGAATAGCTCTAATGGTGGTTGTCTGTTATGGTATTTGATGCACTTCCAGCTCATGCTTTTGGTGATTTATTGATGATAAGTCACTGTGTAAAGCTAGTTTGAGCTTGTTTCTTTGCTGCACTTAAGTTCAACTATTTATGTGCATGCTTTATGTATTCATGTTACAGTCTAAAAATATGAAGTTAACCTTAGAAGATTGCACTGGTTTTGTGACACTGTAGGACATTTTGGGTTAAGAAAAACTTGGTTTCTTGGGAGTCTGTCTATTGTAACACTTACCATTATTGCCACTATTCTTAGTTTCAAAATTATAATAACTCTTTAACCCTCACAACTTTTTATATTCTTTGAAAATGTGAGTTAAGTTTAGGATTTCAGCATCACAATAATGTTATATCTGATGAAAAAATTAAGTTTTATTTTGCTGTTCTAAACCTACATTCACAGTCTTCAAACTTCTGAAACTTTACTATAGACCTGTAAATTCCAGCTTTGTGAACCATAAAGGCCCCTTGTGATTACTAGCAAATCACACATCATAACTGAGCTGTTTATGCATCGTCAAGACCTGACACCTGAGAGACCTTGGGGTATGTTTTGAAACTTGTTTGCAGATAATTACCTTTTAAGAGAGATAGGACACTTGTGTCTTGTCTTTGCTGAGAAGTGCAAAAACACCCATCAACAATCACCCTCACATTATTCCTCCAAATACCTATTTTTTTTTATCAATATGCTTAGTGATTTATAGGTAGGAATGTTAGTCTTATGGGTGTTCACCATCATGTTGAACTTCACATATAGGTTTCATCTAATGCTTCCTTTTTGAGGTCCTTTCTTTAAAATTTTCTCTCCATGTTTCTACCTTAGAGTAGCAAGATATATTAACATGAGATATTCCCTTTGTAACATAGTATATTCTAGGAATTTATGAAGTAGCTATGTCCCTTTTATCAATGTTTTTAGTCATTTTTGGTTGTAGTGTTGTATTCATTTATTTTGTTGACCCTCCTAAGACTATACACCTTCCTAGCTCCTAAGAATATTCTAATTCCTACCTCTAGTTTGTGAAAAATCCATGTTCATATCACATCCTCACTCTCTATACTATAGTGTATACTACCTAGGTGTTGCCACAATAGTGTGTCTCACTTGTGGGACATCTTGATTTTTGCTTGGAATCAAATATTTTTTAGAAAATTTAACGATTTAAACCTTGAGGCATTCCAACTAAAAGGTTTTAATTGAAGAGGGTTAGATAAGACCCCCTTAGATCAAACCCCCTTGGATAGAACCCCTCTAGTCTCAAATCATACCCACAATGGAGTCTCCTTCACACCTATCAAAATACTAACAAAAAACACTTTTTGTTTTACCTTTTGAGGGATCAAATAAAGTCATTTAGAAATTAAGTTTTGTAAGTATGTATCCATTATTACAAGCTTTCCAAAAAGTATAATTTTGAATTTTTTTAATTTTTTTTGCTCGATAAGTTGTGGATGAGGGGCCCACTCCCATAAATATAATCAAGATAAAGTAGTGATTCACATCAACCCTTTAAAAAGGGTGCATCATAATCATACATTTTTCATCACAATTTGATATCTTTGCTGATCTAAGCACCATATGATGTTTGGATTTTGAAGGTGGGGTCTTCTTCCTCTTAACTTTTTTCCATTTTTGTTCTAACTGAGAGGAGACCACTATGTTTTGAGTATTTTTTCCCTTGTGCCCCCAGTACCAGTAGTGTCTGTAGACATAGGAGAAACTGAAATGTCCATGGAAGGAGAAGCCTTAGAATTATAATTATCCATTATGATTGATGAGGCCTTTGAGATACCACCTTTTGAATTATTCACTTGTAGAGCGCTTGTAGACGGGACTTGCGAGTCTATCAAAAGGGGAGGATTTGATTTAGCGTTGGCCTATACCGAAGCATGGTAGGAATCCAGAATAGTTTGGGCCTCTAGTGTCATGACGTAATGATGGGGCTCCACCCCAATCCACTAGGTGGGCCTAAAGCTAGGGGCTTGAACACCTTGTGTGTGAGCCAATTTTGTACAATACTATTAGTGTGATCTGTTGAAAAGAATATCTTGAACCTAAAAGGAAATTTTTCATAATCTACAAGCTGATGCCATATTTTTTAATCCACATTCAGTGATATCTTAGTCAGAAGACCTTTGGAGAGGTCAATTTCTAAGCATAATTATACACAAGTTGAGCTGGCTAAATTAACTATTTCCTTAGAGATGCACTAACACTTTCCTAAACCATTACCAATGGAGTGAAAACTATCTAATTCTAATAATTGCAAGGGAAGATATGGTAGGAACGCCCACAGATACATAATAGAGAAATATTCTAATCTAGGGTCAAAGGATGGGACCAAGGTTTTAGGCATAAAAGTCTCCATTGAGGGACCATGGCCCATTCTCCAACACCTTCTCCTTGTCTTCAAGGGAGTCACATTCTAGAATAAAAAATCCCCTCATTTAGGCATAAATTCTTACTTCTTCTTCCATATCATCCTTCTAGTATTTAGAGATCTAGGCATGGAGGTCACACAATTTTAACCAAGACTTTGTGAATATACATATGAGGGCATGTTCCTACAAAAATTCCTCCCTATTGTAGATATCTCCGCCCACACTAATCTCTAGACTCATTTTAGATCATGGAAAAGGAAGGGGGCTGCACTGTTAGTTGGATGCGCTAGGAGAGGAAGTGAAATTTTTGGCCAAAATTTGAATTGAAAATGTTCTTCCCATGTAGGTAGATCCCGAGTATCCTTCTCCAATCTTGCACCCATAAATACATTTGTAGGGGTAACAAAACCACCCCTGATGGGTCTTTTTCCATTCAATTCAAACCATTTTTTCCATTTACCTAGTCACCATAGGTTAAAACATCCTTATATTTGTGCCCAATTCCGTCTGCTCTACCTAGATCATAGAAGTACCACGAGGGGGGTTAGGGCTGCACATTAGAGGCATGATGAGTGTTTTATTTCCACTGTTATAAACTAATAGAGCAACACCATTTTCAGAGGAGACTAGAGTTAATTGACATCCTTTCGCCGATCGATTGCCAGAGTAGGGGGATTCACCATCCAAGGCAAGGCCATGCATGGAAACCTTAGTAGATTAGCAGTTCAGTGGTTTTGGAAGCGTCATTTTGGAATTGTGCATAACTAGACATGCCTTGAATATTTTTAATTTTATTATTATATTTATTTTTTATTTCTTGTGAATGTAGGTTTTTCCAAACATCAAGGGTTGTGTTTTACACATGTGAAAAATATATAAAAATAGAGAATATTTTCTAAAAAATGCTTATGGCCTAGGCATTGATGTCTTGGTTTCAAAATAAATAAATAAATTGAATTTCAATACATACAAAACAAGCTATGTGTTACGACATACACCTATGTCCACATTATAATTACTCCAACTTCAAAAATTAATAAAAAAAATGCAACAAAAAATTATGAAAAAATATCCATGCATTAGATATTGTTGTTACAAATCTATATTTTAAAAATTATAAATTAATCATTTCTATAAAAAAATTTATGCATTACAACATAAACATCACTTTTTAAAACTATTGTTTACTATATGCAATGTTGTAAAATTGCACCCCTCGCAATTTCACATACATTCTTGCATCTGCTTTAGTGTCCACTCCCTTAGCATCTTGTGTAGGATAATTTTAGCCCCTGCATCAACCCTTTTCCCTTCTTAGGATGCTCAGGACCCCTTTTCAACAACTACCTTTGTGCTCCACCTTTGCGTTAAACCTTGGGAATTTTCTTGCTCGTGTTGTTTCGTAGCGCGATGTGTTTGGACACTAGCGTGCCACGCGGACGTCTACGCACCACACTAACATTTGTGATGTATTTACGTTCAAACAACCATTTTCAAGCATGTTTGCCACTTGTCATCTGCTTTTGTTGGTGCTAACGGCTCAGGATGCCTTATAACCACCTGGAAGCTTCTTTTTGCTCCTCTTCTCTCCTTAAAATATATCTTTTCAATTCATTTGTGCTCCTAGCTTCTCTCTAGCCTTGGCTCCTACCTTTTCCTACTCTCTTGCTCTTGCTATCTTTCTTGGACAACTCCATACAAATTGTTACAAAAACACTCTCAAGCTCCCAAACACTCTTTGCAACACTCTTGGCTCTTGCAGCTCTCTTTGTCTCCCTCTTTGGATTCCTTAAGCCTTGCAACTCTATCTCCCTTATCTTGTGCTTTCGAGCATCCTGTGATATCACACATCCCCTATCTATTACATCTCTACTTTGTGATACAAGTTCTCCTCCTCGAGCGGGGATTGCTTTTATCACCTTACTTCATGATACGAGTTCTCCTCCTCGAGTGGGGATTGCTTTATCATTCGTTTTTCCATTTCTCTCTATCTATCCGACTATCCATGGAGGTGGGAACACCAAAAGAGGGGTTTGACTGAGGAAAACCTCTATATAGCCCCAACATTTTCTCCAGATTTTACGTACACAAGTATTGAAGACATTCATTCATTGGAGGCTTCATTACTTGGGTTTTCGTGAGCATCTTCTTTCTTTCTACTCTTTATGTTTATTATCTATACTTTACTTTATTCCAGTTCTATTGTATTCTGTCATTTTCCTGTACGCTAGAAGTTCTCAGTAATTAGATTGCTAGTAGTCACTTGGCTATTTTCTGACAAACTTGTTTTCTGGTTCGTATGAGATGCTAGCACGTCGTGCTGTCGTCTGTATGTCGCACTGTTGTCCTTTGACCGAGAGCTCGATAGTTTATCCAAAAAACCTCTATGGCCTACTCTTTCTGATTCTAGAACTCTCATTTTGTTCCCTGAGATAGTTTAGGGTAGTTCACCCCTTGGGAATCTCTTGAGAATAAAGAGACTCATGAGTAGCGAATCCCCCTTATCCACACTATAAAATAAGTTATTAAAAGTTACGTAAAAATATTCAAAATTTATTTCTAAATTAAATAAAAAAATAGAATCTACACACAAATCCTCACAAATCACTAGTTTACATCATCTCCAAATTATTAATGGTTTAGTTGCTATAGGTTTCATAAATTGAAAATTTGGTGAAAATTGTTGATTTCAATGTCCTAGACTTTGACCAAAAAGTGGGACACAATATTGTGGATTGACCCACCTACTTCAATTTTCCCTTTAGAATTTGGATTCTCATCTATTTCTTTCTTGGGGATTCTTCCTAGGAAGAATAAGCCCCTATAATATTCATCTTCTACATCCTCTTCTTGCACTATCTCTTCCACATATGCACTACTCATTTGTGTGAAATATCAATTCTTACTTTTGGGATTCAAATACTCCATCACAATTAATAAACCATTCCAATTTTAGAAGGAAATTGAACACAAAAAAGGGATCTTTCATCTTTATAACCTCAAAGCATACCATTATTTTTAACCCTAACACCTTTACCTCTACATTCCTACAAGTCCTTAGAAATTTACATATTTCTCATCATCCAATACAATGTTGTATGATATCTCATGTAATATTGGTCTACTTAAGGCTTCTCAAATTTTCCTATGTATGATACTCACATTGGTGCCCAAATCTAACAATAATTTTTTCATCCACCTATCATGGGTCATAAAGTCTATCAAAATAGGGTGTTTGTGCTATATTTTAGAGGTCCTACCCAATCTTCTAACTTGTCATATTGTATTAGTCTTGTACTCATTCTAGTATTTGATGAATTGTCTTAATTTTTCTAAAATATTACCCTCCACAAAGGTAGCCATTTCCTTTAATATTAACACTTTTTTTTTATATGTATGCCTTGTGGTAGTCTTATTTCTCCTTCTTTGATAACATTTTTTATTTCTCTACTACAAGGTCATGACCCCTCTTTTTAGGAAAACATTTTGTATCTTCTTTCTCTAAATACTATATGACCAATTTATTCTTGGTGTTGTATGTTATGCCTCTTGTGATTACAACCACCTCATTATTCTTATATATATATATTTTTTATGAATTTCCTCTACAATAGCTATTTTTATTTCTAAATTTTTATTTTCTAATTGTTCATGTTTCGTTAATATATTTCCTCCTTATCTTCATTTTCTATCTCTACTTTCTTGTATAGCCACAAATTCAAGGGGCTTTCTTTAGGTCTTGTTATAATTACTCCTACCCCTTTTGGAGCATTTATCTTAGATAGTTCTTCACTCTTATTATTTTATTGTCCATTCTTGTAAAAATGTGTTTCGCTTAGACTACTAAAAATTCATGAGTAGAATCTACAAACATTCTTATTCTCTTCCCTACACTTATTGGAATAATGTAACTTCCTCTCTTTTGATTTAACCTTGAAATATACCTATATTACATGCTCCTCTAAATTACTTGTGGTAATATCAATTATCATTATAATCATTCCTATAGCTAGTAGATGGTCTATCATCGAGG
Source organism: Sequoia sempervirens (assembly GCA_007258455.2). Lineage (NCBI taxonomy): Eukaryota > Viridiplantae > Streptophyta > Pinopsida > Cupressales > Cupressaceae > Sequoia > Sequoia sempervirens. The sequence goes on from VDFB02047230.1 coordinate 429,673,884, forward strand.
ATTCGAGTTACCACATTTTGAATTGTATTGATGTTGAATTGATCTCTTCAATTTTGGTTGGTGATATCCAAAATCATGCCCATAGAAAGATACTTCTAATGGTTCTTTGGATCTTAGCATATGTCTCTAAAAAGTCACCTATTCATCTTCATCCATTAACTAGAATAATAATGAAGGTTAGTAATTTATTTGGTGATCATCCCACTATTTGAAAATTCCATAGAAAACACTTTTTATCGTCCTTGAAGGTTTTGAAAAGTCCACTCTTAAATTTTTACCCTCTATGAATAGAAATTTATTTCTCAAATTTCATCTGTTTGACTACTAAGTGCACAAAATTTTCTTTCTTCTTCTAAGTGTCTTGATTGCTCTCTCCTCTTACTAGAATTTCTTGTTTAATATTATTTTTTTCTAATTCTAGTTTAATATTTTCTATCTTGGTGCTTTATTCTCTTTCATTCTCTCTCCTCTAGAGTTTTTCTTCAATCCTTGATGCTAACTCCACTACTACATATTCTTAAGAAATTATCCAATCCAATGAGGCTCTTATCACAAGTAGGAGTCAAAAGACAATAAATTTTACTTTTTTATTTGATAGATAGTGGTTCTTCAAGCTTCCTTACTGTAACATAGAAAAAGGTGAACCCAAATGTTTAATGTGTAAACATTGGGTTACTTAGGATCCTTTTTTCAAGTTGCATTAAAAGGTGGATCAACAAGGTGAGTATATTGGCTAGATCTACCATAAAGGTGGGCCAATCAGACCTGGATCCACTTTCTTAGAGCCTTGAAGATAGATGGGAAATGATATAGAATGATAAACCTAATTGAGCTATATGACCTAATGTGATAAATTAAATAATTTCAAAGACACAAAGACGAAAACAAAAATTTTCAAGTTGATCTGAGAAGTATTTGATGATGTGTACCTATCACCAAGAGCTGGATCTGACTTGCATAGGGGGACATAGTCACCTAGGGGAATATGGGTCCCTGATATGGAGTCCTGAAACTGATTTTGTAATCTTTTGATATTGGATCCACTTTCTTAGAGCCTTGAAGATAGATGGGAAATGATATAGAATGATAAACCTAATTGAGCTATATGACCTAATGTGATAAATTAAATAATTTCAAAGACACAAAGACGAAAACAAAAATTTTCAAGTTGATCTGAGAAGTATTTGATGATGTGTACCTATCACCAAGAGCTGGATCTGACTTGCATAGGGGGACATAGTCACCTAGGGGAATATGGGTCCCTGATATGGAGTCCTGAAACTGATTTTGTAATCTTTTGATATTGGATCCAACCTTCTATTTCTCAGTTGCAAACTTGTTGGAATGTCATCAATAAATTTTGTAGGTGAGTTTCTGTGGCTTTACAAGATATATGATAATAAATGAAAAAATGGAGAACTTGCCTTCAATATTATTTTAATCCTCTTCAAACCTGTAACCTGCACATTCACAAAGAGAGGAAATGTTGGGCCATTTATGGGCTTGCCTCAGTCAATCCCCATATAAGTGTTTCCACTTCCACAATGACAATGCTAATGATAGAAATGATAATTGAAAGGAAGGAATGATGAATAAAAAATGTTGCAACTCACCACCCTTCAATGGCTTCCTTGAAGGATTGAAGTCATGCACATCATCTCAAAGATCTTGGATCTTGCTTGATAGATTTTCTTGAATGCTTGAATGCTTGGAGACCTACAACAATGTTAACCTTCACAAAACAATAACATGAACACACATAGAATTTGACATGATGTTGGATCTTGAATTACTACAATAAAGCTTTGATAATGTTTCTCTTGACTTGCTCTTGACAATAGTTTTTGCTCTTGAGTGCTAGATAATGCATGTTATTTCTAGATTGATTTCAAATGATAAAATAACTAGGTATTTATATGCAATTGTTCTAATTTCCTAAAAATCAAATTCTAAAAGCTGACAATTGAAATTTGAATTCTAAATATTAAAATGCCACCAACAACATATTAAAAATTGGTCCCTGACAAGGTAGGGGGCTGATACACCCATGGACGTATGGGTCTTAGCCCTATTTGCTAAGACATTAAGTGTCAGGATCATAACATTAATTATTTACATTTATTCAATGCTTGCAACTTTGTCAAAAAATGATAAAAATAGGCTTTGAAATACATAATTTAGGAAACTAGGGACTTAATTAGGATCATTAAATTAGGGAGGGAAAAATTGTTGGTGTTCCAAATCGATCAGTCGAATGAATCCTATAGACTAGCCACTTTCTAATGATCAGACTCAATGGTGGATTTGGCCAATTGACAAGATTCAGTCAAAGACTCAAATCTCCTACACTTTTGGCTCTGCAGGACCAAGGTGGGTCAACCTATACAATGCCTAAAGACTTTAATTCAACTATGCATAGAAATTTCTTTTTATAGCAGATAACTCCCAATGAAAATAAACTAAGGAAAGCATTGACAACCTTAAATCTAGCTGCATTCTTGGTATTTCAACACTCACTCAACAATTGGAGGCATAACTCAACACCAAACTTCAACCAAACAACATGGATTTAAAATGATTTTGAATTTAAACTTGTTTCTAAGATGCATTAAGCTGAATTACAGATTAGTGCCTAATTCTAGGCCATGGAGTCAAATGTATAAAGAGAATTCATCAACAAATGGATTTCAACCAGTGGATTCACATTGTTAATGTATTACACCAAAAAAATCTTATTGTCAATCAAATTCTTCTTATCAAATCCAACCTGCACACTTCAAATCACAATTATCTGCTCAAAGTATTTTAACCATTTCATTGAAACATAACCATGAACACATAACACAATCTCAGGAAATTTGAGATGACAAACTCAAACATACTTGGTATTATTGAATTCATATGACTGAAAATGTACAAATCCGGAGACAATTTGATGACTTTATTGATTTACTTGCATAAACTGGCTGATATTTACTCATGAAATCAACAGTTTACAATTTACAGACTCAACTAATGACTCAAATTCAACATTTCTCTATCTACCCAGCCCCACACAAGAATTGAGAACCCTCTATAATGAGAGAAGAATGAAAATAAGAAGAAACATAAGAAGCCCTAAGATAAATCTGTAGAAGACACTTGGAAGCTTCCTTCTTCGTCCATCAACAACAAGAAAATCAAAAGTCTCTCTCTTCTCACTTCCCCTTTGCATAACAAACTCCCACCACTGAATTTTTCCCATTTTACCTTGATTCTTCAACAATAAATTCATATGCCTGAAGCTGAAAATGACTTTTCTTGTGAAAGCTTCATTTACCTTTTATTCACTGGGGCTGCATTTTCACATTTAAAATTCCCAACACAATCTTTGCTTACAAAGTGAATAAATTCACTTTACTCGTGCTTTCTTTTTACAGTCAAGCACAAAGTATTTCACTAGAAATATTTATTCACAAGGAAAAAACATTTACCTGTGCCAACATCTTTGATTTTATATTAGAGCCTTCATTTTAAGAATAAAACATTCACTCACCCCTTTAAATGTTTGCTCCAGCCATTTAATATATTTTACCCTTTAAATACCACATGCCTCCTTAAATATTGCACTGCATATTAAAATTCTATTTTCCCTTTAGAAGACAAGAAGGCCCTAAAAATATTTATCATTGGGCAAATAAAATATTTTAACTCTATACTTTATGCCCATAACTTTTAATATTTATGGAGCCTCTCTTAAATTCTTTACCCATGCAATTAAAATGCCTTGGGCCCACCAAAGCCACAAGAAACTCCTTCTCGCATACCATCACTCATCTCTAGCATACAATGCATTGTGGGTTGAAAGGAAAAAGAGGAGATGAACCAGCGATGATAGATGCAAGCCAACCAAAGTTGGAATTTATCAGGCCTGCATTTATTTTGCATATTAAAATATTTACCCCTCGGGTAAAGCATTTCCCCAACAGAAAAAATTCACCCGACACCATTCCCAGTGCCTTTAATTTCTTCTCGGGACCCACCAGGCTCTTTTCCCAATCCATCACTCTTCTCCTGTGCATCGTGCGTTGGGTGGAAGAAATGTGGAATGAACCAGCGATGGGTGATGGCCATCGCTCATCGGGAGCAACACCCTGCGAAAGTGCAAAGGCCAATAATGGGTGATGACCATCGCTCATCGCTGGTTCAATTTGAAAAAAGGAGCACGAAATGGTGACATGAGATGGAGACTTTGCCGAGCCAAAGTTTTCCAAAACCAAGGAAACCATTAAATAACCTTCCCAATCATAATTTATTGCTGGAAATGTTGCATTGCTGATTTCAACAGGGAAATACAAAACATCAACAACTGTGAAAGCCGTGAAAGCCGCCTTTGGACCAATTAGAGCTAAGAATTAAACTTGTTTGTCCTCCAAACATTAGAAATGCATTTATATTTTCCCTTTATATTTGCACAATATTTAAAATATTCAAAATATTTTAAATATTGACATTTGAAACTTTAGAAATTTTTTGACTTCTAATTATGCCTGCGAGCCAAATCAAGAAATTTACCGTGTGCAAACCGGGACACCTAGAGCCATGAAATTTTGTGTGGAATCATAATAAATTATTTAGAGAAAACCCAATTCCTCCAATTTTTCCTAGCCATTAAAATTCAGGTACCTCCTTTGTAAATTGGCCCCCGGGACGTGTTTAACACACCTGAAATGCATTAAAATAATGCATCAAATGACCTCTGATCTTGATGAAAATGGAGCTATAGATGTTTTAGACCAAAAAAAGAAATGGGTTATCATTAGAATTAAAAAATTTGACTTTCCGGAACACCATTTTTGGCCATGTTGCGATCAAAAAGTAATTAAATAGCCCATTAGAACTTATCCTGGAGGTGCAAGATTGAATAGGCATGTAGATATTTGACCCAATAATGGAGTGCAAAAGATGACTCAACAAAAAGGATCTTGAGGTGAAAGAGATTCAATTGTAAAGTTGCCCACTCAGACATTTTCTGCAATTTCACCTGTTCAGAACCAATGAATGCTCTCAAAGTCACCACTTTGAAAAAATACCAAATCAACTTCTAGGGGGCTGCCACTAGAAACATAAGCTCATTTAAGTACCCAAAGTATGTGCACAAGAGTGATTTCCTTCAATAATCAATCTTCACAAGATATTAGGGGTCAAAGTTGACCACCTTGAAACACTATCAGGAATGCAGATGTAAAATTGAACAAACTGCACTTGCTTTTGATCTCAAAAAAATAGCAAATCAGATCTTGAGGCTCTGAAATTGGATAGGGAAGTACATGAATGCATGGAGAATGGAGAGCAACAATTCTTTTTTCATGACCATCATCCATTTGTGAAATATCAACCCGAACAGGAGGCTACTTTGTAGAACTGAAAACTTGCAAACAACAAAAAAGTGCCAAAACCCTCCAGCTTCACTTTTCAAAACCCTAATAAAACTCATCGTGGGAAGCTGAATATTGACATGCACGTTTACACATGTCATATGAGTGGGTCCACAAAGGGGTTTTGTACGAAAATCAATAGGCTCCAAATTATGACCCTCCAAAGTGGGTCATTTAGGCAGATTTCTTCATAGGTGTTTCTGAGAGTGCAGAGGAAATTTTTTGAAATGGGCACTTCAAATTTGAAAAATTTGAGAGTGCCATAAAAAACGTAGTGTGAAATTGTTAAGGGTGATAATCTTCTCTACTACATTTAGCCCCCACTTTAGTGAGAGTATGAACTTACACTCAGACTCACACTAAAGTAGAAAAATATGCATTAAGAGGGGTTCAATTGCGCAAATGATGAAGAAATAGGATGACTAAGGATCAATGGAGATGATCAAGCCCCCAGGATCTAAGATCCCATGGTAAACCAACATAATCACAAAGGAACACACATGTATGAAATGCAACAAGACAACATACACAAACATACATGCAAGAAAACACGAAGCATACATGATGAAAACACATGGAACATAAAAATGGAAATGAAATGAGAACAAACATGATGTAAACATGAAGAAAATACATGAAAATAAATACAAAACAAAAGGTTAGTACTAAAAGGATTCGAGTTGGTAAGGAAAATAGACCTCAGTCTTAAACTGTCTCAAATACCAAACATCATCCATCAAACAAATGTTAGTTCATATGAGGATTAGCAAGTTGTGTTATGCCACATCACTCATGAAACACACGTCTCCACTGGAAATAAATTTTTATTATGCTAGGTGGTCATGTTAAAAGGTTTTCATGACTCAGACCATAGCAAAGTATGCTAATTTCTAGGTGGATCATAAACCAGGAGACACACAGGCTAGTGAAGTTCGATATTCACTAGGTGAGCCCCCAAGACCAGGTAGAATGAGAGGCACACACTAGGTCTACAAGGTGTGCTCGTAAAAAGGTGGCAAAAATGGGAAAACACATAATAGGTCTACAAGGTGTGCCCATAACAACCATACTAAGAGTTATACTCCCTGATAACCTCGATAAGGTGCTACAAGATGCTATGTCAATGCTACACTAAGTTCAACTCCCATGAAAAAAGTGGAGGAAAAAATCCAAGGTTTAATGTCACAAGGGATGAATATGCTAAGGTTTAACATCACGGGAGATGAATATGCCAAGGTTTAACATCACAGGAGATGAATATGCTAAGGCTTAACATCATGGGGGATGAATATGATAAGGTTTAATGTCATAGGGGATGAACATGCCAAGGTTAAAAACCTCAAGGGATGTTGCAATAACATCACCACAAAAGGTAACAATCAAAGGGGTTTTTCTTAATACACAAAGGTCACACCTTGGGGAACATCATAAACAATATCACCACCAAGAGAGGACTAGTCGAGGAATAAAGGATCACGCCTTAGGGCATACCAACCATAGAATTGCCACCAAGGGGAACATAATATGCCAAGAAAGGTCACACTCTTATGAGACATCTAGTCCAATATCACCACAAAGGAGACACATCACATGGATTAAGAAGACCATACTTTGGTTGAAAAGGTCACACTTCCTAGGAGATGTATGCTATCATCACTAAGATGGGACCATTTCCTATGAAAACAATGAATGGGGGACCATATGCCTCCCCTTAAAAGGTTAGCTTACTTTCTACAATAACATTTTGAGGAGCTAGGGAGGGATCCCTTGCTAAAAGGAATACTCCTAGGAGATGTTTAACTAACCCCTCGTCCCCCAAGCATAGGGATAAAGGTGATCCTATTATGGTGCTCCTTGCAAGGTAGAAGATGGATGCATAAATTTAAGTTTATACCATCATGAATGGTAGTGAATATGTTATGATACTACAACTACCACATGGAAAGGAGCACAACAAATGAATGCTAATCTATGACATGTTCAAATTGGTCCATGTAGGTATTAAATTATTTCAATATCTTCTTTAAAGCATGAAATTCATCAGTAAGATGTCCAAGTGTTTTATGGTATGCACAATAAGACACGTTTGTAATATTTCCTTTCTTATCTTCCCATTCATGGATGGGTGGTAATGTGATAAGTCCTAGGTTAAGAAGTGTTTGTAAGGCCTTTTCATTCTTGGTTATAGGATGCAAAAATGATAGTTTCTTAAGTTTATAAGGCTTGTGTTTCTTGGTTGACCAATTGTTTGATGTGAAGGTGTAGGATCTTGATAACCAAATGCCTTAGTATCTTCTAATGGTGTTTGCTCCAACAAGGAATGAACTTCATGTTCATTCTTAATGTAACATCCTTGCTTATTCAAGATCCTAAAGCCTTGTCCATAAGTTTTTTCCAAGTTAAAGGATGTATCTGTAATCTTATGTTCATATGATAGAGGTTTGGTTGATGTGATTTCCTTGTGATTGTTATGGATAGATTTCTCCATGCATGTTGTTTGAGGTATGCCTTGTGGTTCAGTTTTGGGATGTAACAAAGTGAATGCTTCAAGTGGTGGTATGGGAGGATGATGTTGATATGGGGTAGTAGGATTTTGCATTGAGGGATAAAAGGTTGCATTGTTTTCAAGGTTATGCAAAGATCTTTGTATGAAATCATGCATGCTTTCTTCTTCTTGACTTATGACATCAACAAAAATTTTAATAGGAGAAGGTGTATCATGAATATTATCAGAAGTATTATCCTCACCAAACACACAACTTGAAACATCAACCAAAGATTTCAAAGGCATCCAAATTTTACCAAAACACATATCCATGATGAAATTTTGTAATAAGGCTTAGACTGCTAAACAACAGATGAAGAGGAATCAAATAGAAACATCAAACAAAGTTTCTTGAGAGTGTTCTATCACATAAAGTTGTTCGATGCCAAAATAATAAGAAAATTCACCCAAAGGTGTCTAGGTCTTGGTTAGGTGTTTTGGAAATTTAAATTTTGACTATGTAGTACTTTGTTTAATAGTGTTGATTTTACTTGTAAACAGTTGAAATAGTGAACAATCTTCCAAGATTTGCTTAATGTATCCCAATATGCAAAATATGTTGAAGATGCTTGAACAAATTTGAATACAATTTTTAGGTCTAAAATGTAATAATTGACTAATTGCAAGATGTAGATACCTAGAAATGATGATTTTTGAATGCAAATATTAACTCTAAACATTGCATTTTCTTTTACCAAATGAAATAAATGAAAAAATTATTTAGCATATATAGTAATGACTTTCAAACATATATCTGCAAGTACAAAAAAAATATGCAAACAAAAACAAACAAGTGTGAAAAAGACTATTAATGCACTTGTACAAGGACAAGGTCACCCAAGGGCATCTAGGTCCTTGTTTAGGGTTTTGAAAAATGAAAAATTGAATGTCTAAGTTGTTGTTTAAGGTTGCTATTCCTATCTATAAACAAGTTTGACAGTGATTACTTTTCCAAAATTTTTGAATGTAAAGGTGAAAGGTGGAAAATTGTCACTCTATAGTTTAGGACATAGAACAACAAGTTTTCTTCACTTCTCATTCAAGGAATCCCTAGAGATCTCAATCCAAGGATGGAATGGGGGAAAGAGATATACAATAGGGATGTCCTTGGGTGTGATTAAAGATATAAAAGGGGTTCACCACCAAGCTAGGGATTGGAAAGACAAGAAATCTAAATGACATGCAAATTACCATGCAAAATATAACTATATGACATGGAATATGAAATCAAAATGCATAATAACAAACTAAGAATGAACAAAGGTGCACCTGGGAGAGAGATGAGGTCAAAAAAAGCTTGAAAAACCAAAAATCTTGATGTTTGATGACCATTGGGACTCATACGTCAGTTTGGGTGATTTAGTCCCAAACTAGGGTTTTCGTGCCAAAACTGGAATCTAGAACTGTTGAATCAGGATCTACAAAAAATACCTAAAAATAGGTATACTGGGACTCATACACCGCAAGTGGCGTATCAGTCCCGTTTTGTCATGAAGTGTCCTAGGAGCAAAATTCTGAAGTAAAACTTTGTGAGCCTTTGAAGATGGATCAAATAAGCACTTTACCATTGATTTCGTGCAAATAGGTTGGATATCTTGCTCTAGATCTAAGTTTCCGTGAGCCTTGACAACTTTTCATGAAGAATTTTGCAACTTTTTCATTTTGGTACTTTTGAGGGCTTTAAATGTACTTTTTCTTCAACTATAAACCTTGGATGATGTCTTGGAATACAAATCTGTAAACTAACATGAAGTGGCTATGAAGAATGTTGATCTTGATCTAAAATTGGATGTGAAACAATGCTTGCAAATGGATCCTCAATGCTACATCAACAACATTAGGTCAACAACATGCTTGATGCACAATGTCTTTGACATGAGGATGGATCTTGAATTGTTGCAACAAATAATGAAGAAATCTTCCTTTGAATGCTTTAAAGATGCTCTTGAATGTCCTTGAATACTCTTGTGAAGTCTTGTAGTCACAAACTTGCTATTAGGAATGCTCTCTTGAAAGTCTTAGGTGAAAATGAGTGAAATAACCTTGTATTTATACTTATTTATGCCAAATTCCTCAAAATTACAACACTACAAGCCAACATAAGATCTAGGAGAATAAAATCCTGCCAAGAATTTGAATTTAATTTAGGTTTAAGCCACATGAGACTCATACGCTAGAAGTGGCATACGAGTCCCATTAGGCTAGGCTTTGGGACACATTTTCCAAGAAATGCTTAGATTGACGTGAAATCAGGATCAGGGCCCCAAAACTTAGGTGGGACTCATACGCCCAAGGTGGTGTATGAGTCCCAGATCACTAAATTTGGTCCATACAATCCAAAAACACACGAATTATGATTGGTTGTGATGGAAACCCTTAAAAATTTCATGTTCCATCTCAAAATCCTGCTAAATTGTGGGTTTGGTTTGTATATGAGGGCTTGGGGTTTTTGTCTACTATCATTGTTCAATGGTTTTATTTTATCTTAGACCCATCTTAAAAAACCCTTGATTTTATATCCTAGCCAAGGTTTTAATTTTTCGTTGACTCCTTATTATCAGTTCCCGATCTTTTAAGTCACATCTTATGCCATCGAAATCCATGAAATAATCAACCCTTTGGTCTAGTCTTGTTGGTTGTCATATATTGGGCCATTATTTTAATTTTCTAAAGTAAGGCTAAATATTCCCTATTGAAATGATTTGAGCCTTAAGTCACTTAATCCCATGGGTTTTGGCCCCGTCGACCTAGTCGGGTCCTTCTTTTAAAACTAACAATTTTAGCATGTGCAAATATGAAAATCCTCAATGACCATTCAATTGTTTATAGAAGATCTTGGTCGTTCCCCACACACCTGTTCTATTTCATTGCCTATTATTTTATCTCACGGGCTAGCAAACATAAGCCATGTGTCAAGTGCATTGGCGGGCCTAGTGTCTTTGTTAAATATTGCATGCAGTATTAAAAGGAAATCAACGGTGGTCATTGAATGATGTGGCTACATCTCAACCATTCCATGTGTGCTTGCTCCATTTCACTCTTCATTAAAATATTCAAGCGGGATGGCAGGAAACTGCTGCATGTCGAGTCTGACTATGGGCCTAGTGTTTCCAAGCGGTCAACAAGCCGAGCTTTGAAGAGAATCAACGGTTGATAACAGGTGACGTGGGTCAATCCTGACCGCTCCCCGCTATCTCGTGCAGGTTCCACCCTTATTGTCTGGTTCTCAACGGGGTGGTAGGTGATTGCCACATGGAATAACCTTGAAGGTGTGGAAGCATAACAGAAAAGGAAAATATTAATCAAATATTTCAACACGGGGCATGGAGAATAAAGTGTGTGCTACTAAAGGAAGATACAATGCACCTGTTTGAGATCTTTTAATCTGGGCCATTGATTGCGTAAGAAGAATAAGGCCTTGATTGCATAAGAAGAATAAGGCCATGGGAAATTGGTCTTGGATTAAGATGTGAGTATGTAGAGGCCATGAGATTTAATATTAGCCCTTCCTTGTCTCCTCGCTCATGAGAGTTGTAGACGTGTTAAGTCTCACAGGGGAAAGGGGAGGAAGACACATGGATTCTAGTTATAGTGACAAAGGAATGGTGGAGCCTGCAGATAACCAACAAGTGGTTCCATGTGGCTTTTCGTCATTTGATGAATATTACGGTTGCATACAGTCAAAATTTCAATTCAAGTTGACTAAATCTGGATCATTCATCAGTTAATACACCCGCGGGATCAAAGGTTGGCATTTAAAACTCAGTTTGAAGGCAAGTGAGTTGTTTTGGTTCACGCGAGTGAGTCTTAATAATTGAAAGGATGTTAAGCTACCAAAGCAGGAGGTTGCATAGCTATTAAAACTTGTCTTGAAAGCATAATTGAGCATTGTGAAGGATATTCTACACACTTCGAGAGCTCGTGTTGTGGTTTTCAGGATCATTCGATGTCAAGGCTAGGGTTTCCAACCTGTGAAAGAACTAGTAAGTAAATTATTTCCTTCCCATCAAAATTATTGATAAATTGTGGTTTCCCAAACCTTTGAGTCAATTAGGGTTTTCTTGGTTCTGCATTTTAAGGTTTGACGTTCATAAAAAGAAAATTAGTTGATCCCGCATTGCTGTAATTTGTGTCAAACCCTTATTTGAGCCGTAATTTTGTTCCAAGAAACCATAAACATTGCTTTGTAAAACTCTTGTGTAATGGCTCCCAAAGAAAAATAAAAAGCCTCTTCATCTAAAGGGGAAGAATTTGTTCCCAAAATACCTCTGAGTAAGGACCTTATTGACCAGCTTCCACCCTTGACCATTGAAAAATCTAAGGGTCAATTGCTTCCCGGGGTTTGCAAGTAATTGAGGATTTGTTTGATAAAAAATACTCTATGAGGGATGCCAGACTACCTTGTACTGGGTGGGAATTGTTCTCTGGTTGGTTTAGGAATAGAAACATGGGTATTTTAGTTGGTAACCCCTAGAATTATGACTTAGGAAAGTTGAATGCACCCAATGTCTACATGGATGATGATTTTCTTAAATCAGTAGCTACCAATTATGATCCAGTCACAAGGAATATAAGGACATATGATGAGAAGGAAATGGTTAAAATTACCAAGGAAGAAATTGCTCATGTTTTCAAGCTCACCAGGTGGAGTCATGAAATGCCTAAAATTGATGAAAACATTCTTAGGGAGGAATATGAAAAGAATAATATTGCATTCAGATTCCATTTATGGTTGAGGTATCTAGCAGAGATTGGGGGCTGAAGAATTACATTGGGAAAATTTGATAAGGAGCCCTTTCCTATGAATTATTTTGTTTCATATTTCCAAAGGACCTTTACTCCATTTTCCAAATAATTGGTTATGATCCTGTCATTGGAATTCCCATGGTGTGGATGTATATGGAAGCCCACATTCAACACCCTCAATATTGCATAGTATATGACTATGCAAGGTTCCTAGCAGAAATAATTCATGAAGGTTTGGTAAGATTGAAGAAAGGTGCAAATGGAGTAAGGTTTAGCTGGTACTCATTGCTAATGCATATGTTCCTGTTCAAAGGTGCACCTTACTTTGGCCATAGTATGAATTTGGAGAGGAAGGAGGGTACCTTGGATTTTCCTATTCAATGTTGGACTACTATCTTGGACAAGGATGACAGGACATATGAATTTGTGGCGTTTGGGAACTTGTTTGCTTTAGAGTTAAAGAAATATAGTGTAGCCATTGAGGGAGGGTCCTTAAAGAGAACAATCCAGACCATGTAGCAAGAGTCACACAAAAGAAGTAACACAAAAATTGGAGGCAAATGTAGATTCAAACATTCATATTATCAGAAATCTTGATTACAATCGACCGACAACATCTGGGCTTACAGATTCAGCTCACAGGCCTGATACAACATGCTCAAATACAATATTCCTATATGCTCCTTAACATGAGAAAAAATATTACATATCAAAACCAATTCCTAAAAATTATGCCTTCCTAATGATCTATTACAATGATTTATATCATATCTAGAGATCTAGAATATTCCACATCGGCCAAAGATCATTACAATCCCCGATGAAGGAAATGTAACACATGCATAAAATAGGTCAACCTCAAATTTGAATTTCTCCTCGATAGGTGCATAGGATGAAGTGTGGACCAATAATTAAGGTTGGGGGCACTCCATGAAACAATTTGAATCACACCGTAAGGATCCACAAGTTATGGGAAAGATCCACAAGAGATCAAACTAGCCGTTAGGTTTGAAACTTATTCTGGTGCCAATTCAAGAAACTATCACTTAATCTGGAATCAATAACTTGTCAGAAAAAGATCCAATCAATCTGAAATCTTGGAATAAGGAAAATGAACATGTATGCGATGAAAACATAGATCCGTAGGGTCTGGTGAGCAAATATGTTGAATCCGCCAACTTCAACTGAAAGAGAACTGAACAAGAACAAAAACTGAATGAAAATATTTTTGGTTGATGCAAGATTTCCAAGAACCAAGGATGCTCCTGCATCAGACATCCGAGGTTATTGAAAAGTGAGTCCCTCACTTTGCTGGGGCTAAAGAAAAATCAATATGGTCTACCTCAGCCTGAGAAATCCAAGAAGAATCCTCCATTGGTCTGCCTTTCCACTTCACAAGATATTTTTTGTACTATCTTCCACATGTTTTCCTCCCATCTCTGATATCCAAAATCTCTTCTATCTCATCTGATTGTTGTTTAGGAAATTGTTTCTCTAATCTTGCTTCACTTTCTTCACTAAACTCTACTTCATGGTACTGATGTAGATCTGTAATATTGAATATAGTTGATATATCCATGCCATCCAGTAACTCTACTTCATATGCATTTCTTGAATCAAATTTCTTCAAAATCTTATAGGGTCCAAACTTCCTCATCTTCAGCTTATTGTATGTGCCAACTGGAAATATTTCCTTCCTTAAATACCCCATCACTTCATGTCCAACTTTGAATTCCTTATGTCTCCTCTTTTCATCTGCTCGCTCCTTATACTTCCGGTTCATGTCTTCCAATTGTTGTTTTACTTGAGTATGCACTTTCTTCATATGTTCTACAAATTCCTCTGCTTCTGCACTTCTTTTATCTTCCTTACTAATGTCTCTCAACTCTGATATACCTTTAGGATGAACTCCAGTAACAATCTCAAAAGGTGTCTTTCTGGTACTCCTGTTCACTGAATTATTGTAAGCAAACTCTGCTTGTGCAAGGACTAAATTCCAACTTCCAGTCTTCTCTCCAACCAAACATCTCAACATATTCCCCAAAATCCTATTTACTTCCTCTTTCTGTCCATCAATCTGTGGGTGAAAAGTAGAACTCAACTTTAAATCTGCCTTTAACTTCTTCCAAAGTATACTCCAAAAGTAACCAAGAAACTTTGTATCTCGGTCAGAGACAATAATCCTAGGTAATCCATGCATTCTAACCATTTCCTTGAAAAAAAAGTCTGCTACATGTACTGCATCTATTGTCTTCCTACAAGGTATGAAATGTGCCATTTTAGAAAATCTATCCACCACAAATATAGAATCATTACCTCTTTGTGTCTTCGACAAACCAAGTATGAAATCCATTCTGATATCCTCTCAAGGTCTCTCTGAAACTGTCAAAGGCTTATACAATCTAACATTCTAACTACTCCCTTTTGCAACTTGACAAACTTTGCAACTCTGCACAAATTTCCTAACATCCTTATGAATCTGTGGCCAAAAGTAATTCTCACTTACCAACGCTATTGTCTTATCAATTCCAAAGTGTCTTGACAATCCTCCACTATGTTTTTCTTTCACCAAGCTATCCCTCATTGAACTCTGGGGTATGCAAAAATGATTCCCTCTGAACAACATATCCTCTTGAATGAAATAATCCAACCACTGACTCCTATCTTCCAAGACTGGTTCTCTACAAGCTCTCCAAGGTTCTGTAAAATCCAGGTCTTCCTCATACAAGTTCTTCAATTCATCAAAACCTATTACCTCCACTCTCATCTCTGCCAGTAAATTATTTCTCCTACTCAAAGCATCAACAACTCTATTTGAATTTCCACTCCTATGTTTCAAAACAAAAGTATAACTCTGCAAGAATTCCACCCATCTCATGTGTCTTTGATTCAACTTACCTTGATTGTTCAAATATTGTAACACTTGATGATCCATATGCAACACAAACTCCTTATGAAATAAGTAATGTTTCCACTTCTTCAAGGCTTGAATTATGGCATAAAACTCCTGGTCATACACTAAATACCTTCTCCTAGCATCATTCAATTTCTCACTAAAATAAGCTATTGGTCTTCCTTCTTGACTTAATACTGCTCCAATTGCATTTCTACTTGCATCACAGTCTACCTGAAATACCTTATTAAAGTATAGTAAAGCCAATATAGGCTACTCAATCACCTTCTATTTCAACAACTCAAAACTCTAGTCTACTCCAAATGTCCACCTAAAATCCTTCTTATCTCCTCTCATTGTTTCTATCATAGGAATACCAATAGAACTGAAATTCCTAATGAACTTCCAGTAGAAACTAGCCAATCCATGAAATGATCTTACCTCTCCAATGCTTTTCGGTGTAGGCTATTCAACAATTTCTCTTACCTTCTCAGGATCCATCTCCAATCCATTTACAGATATCACAAATCCCATATATACCAATTCTTCCTTCATGAAACTACACTTCTTAATGTTTATCAACAACTTCCCTTCTCTCAACCTCTGCAAAACTTGTCTTATATGCAAAAAATGTTCTTCTCTAGTCTTACTAAAAATCAAGATGTCATCCAAATAGACAATCACCAACTTACCCAAGAATTTCTTCAATACCTCATTCATCAGCCTCATGAAAGTTCTCGATACATTTTTTAGTCCAAAAGGCATCACCAACCACTCATACAATGCTTCATTTGTCTTGAATGCTGTCTTCCATTCATCCCCTTCTCTAATTCTGATCTGATGATGTCCACTCTTCAAATATATCTTTGTAAAGTATTTAGCTCCACTCAAACAATCCATAATGCCATCCATCTAGGGAAAATTGTTTATGGCTCTAGAGTCTGTACACATCCTCCATTCTCCATCCTTCTTAGGTGCTAGTACAATAGGTACTGCACAAGGGATTAAGCTTTCTTTGATCAAACCCTTCCTCAACAATTCTTGCACTTGTCTATTCAATTCTTCATTCTCTACCAGTGTCATCCAGTGTGTTGCTTTATTAGGAAAACTAGCTCTAGGAATCAGATCCATACAATGACTAATACTCCTTACAGGTGGCAATCCATTAGGTACATTATCTGAAATGATATCTTCATATTCTACCAACAACTCCTTTATCACCTCCGGTTGTTCTTCCACATGCTTCAAGTTTTCATCCTTCTTAGGAACCAAGGCATAGCACATGTTCTCATGTTTCAATCCATCCAGAAATCTCCTTCCATCAACCAAAAAAATCCTAGTATTCATACAAATATCAACTTTAGGAACATCCTCCAATGGAAACAAATTTTTCTTCATCCCATTAGCAACAATGGTATATGTGTTCGTCTTTCCATCATGAATAGCTTGTCTATCATACTGTCAAGGCCTTCGCAACAAAACATGGCATACATCCATAAACATGATATCACACAAAACTTCATCATGATAATTACCTATCTTCAATTTCACCAAACATTGTTCACTTACCAGTATCATATGCTCATCTTGAATCCATGCTATCTGATAGGGCTTCGGGTGTTTCAATCTTTCCAGCTTCAATTTGGTCACCATTTCTTCAAAAACCGGTTTCTCAGAGCTTCCACTATCAAGAATCACTCTACAACATTTACCACCTACCTTGCATTTGGTACGAAACAAATTCTTTCTCTACAACGGTTCCTGCTCCATCTCACTTTGACACAATACTCTTCTATTCACCAACACTTCTCCCTCTTCCGGTTTATTAGATGATCTGACATGATCCTCCTCAACAAAGGCTATTCTTCTACCATTCTTTGTCCTTCTGCTTATCTCTCCCTGATTACATTCAAATGCTCTATGTCCTTCTCCACCACACTTAAAACAAGTTCCCTTGAATACTCTTTTCTCCTATCCTCTATCATCTTTTCTATAACCCTCATTCTGGTAACCACCATATACTCCTTTCCGGTAAGAGTTTCCATCATCTCTACGATATAAATTATCATTCTTACTGACTTCCTTATCTTTATTCTGATCTGCTCAAGATCCTCTTCCCCCTCTAGTTAAAGTTTTTCCTCTTTGAAACCTTCCACCTCTTCCTCTTTGTCTTTGCTCATGTCTTTTATTCAACTTCTCTTCTGCTTTTAGGGCACATTGATATGCCTCTTCCACACTCTGCAACTTGCTCAAACTGATCTCATCTTGTTTAGACGACCTCAATCCATTCAAATATATGGCTACTTGCTTGGTATCATCCTCTAAATGTCCGGATATGATATTCAACTTGTAGAACTCCTCAGTATACCCTGTCACACTTGACTCCTACTTCAAAATTTTCAACTTTTGGAACAAACTGATTTGATAGTTTGCAGGCATAAACTTTTTCTTTAACTTATTCACCATCTGATCCCATGATTTTATCTTCTCCTTTCCTCTTCTTTTCCTATCTGTCTGCAAATGTTCCCACCAAAGGGATGCATGTCCTTTTAGCTTTGTACAAGAAAATTTCACCTTCTTGTCTTCGGTGGTATCTATTGGATGCTATGGTTGTGTTGCTGATATGTGGTTGTCATTGATGTCAACACTATTAGCATTGATGTATTGAAGGCTGTATATGTTGAGGATATTAAGAAAATTGTTAAAGAAAATGTTGTAGGTTGCTAGAGGAACAATGAAGGTCATGAAGGTGTCTTGATCTGTACATCGATGATAAACTATTGTGGACTAAATGGTTTATTGCTAAGAGTATCTAGTTTATCTACCGAAAGTTTCAGAGGTCTGCATGAAGTTTTGATCATGTTATGAACATTTGTGTTCTGACAGTTTTTCTGTGGTTTTAGTTAGTATTCCTGAGTGAAGTTGATATAATTCTAGTAATTTTAGTTGCTGCAAATGTTTCTATGTTGGTTCTTGTTGCTTGTGGATTTTTCTAGATCATTCTCTATATTCATCACATGTCCGCATTGATTGGTGTGTTCGTGGTCAAATATTTTTCTCATATGTGTTCGGGTTTTCATGTTCTTGGCTGACATGGTGGTTGTAACATGTTGTGGATCCTTGGTGATTGAAATTTGAATGTTTGGCATGCTCGAGGATGTTGTTTTGGGCCACAATATAATATTGGCCAACAGTGCTTGATTTGCATTGAAAATTTATTTGTAAATTTGGGCCGACATTGCATATATGTTTTATATTTTCATATGTATTTTGGCCGATGAAGTTGTTGATGAAATTCATGTTGCAAATATATAAGAGTGGTTTTTTTTTTCAAATTGAAAGGTGCTCAGTGTGCTCTTGTGTGTGTATGTGCGAATATCATTCGATTGCAAAGCAGAGTGTGAAGAAGTTTGAGCGGAGTGTGAAGGAGTGTTTCTGTGCTTAGTCATAACTGTAATCATGCTTTTGAAGAAGCTATTTTTTCAGTTCATACCTTGTGGATCTAATCCGTATTTCTCTTTCTTGGGCAGTGAGTCCTTTTGTATTTGAACAGTGAGCTCTAGGAAGTGTGCCTGAATGCATGTGCATTCCCATTATTATTGTTATACTTTTAATAGGCTATAATCTTGTGGACTAACACCCACCATGGTTTTTCCCCTAATAGGGTTTCCACGTAAAAAATCTTGGTGTTCTCTTTGTTTCTGATGTGTTGATTGTTTATGGTCTATTGTTCATGCATCATATCTGAATTTGGGTTAAGTTAAATTTGAGTTAAGATTGAAAAGTTTAAATAATCCGTGACAACTGATTCACCCCGCCTCTCAGTTTTCTGTCCTTGTTTTTCCAAAAATTGGTATCAGAGCAGGTTCCTCTAAAGAAGTTTAAAAGCTTGAGGTGATCCGTGATGGCATCATATAAGAACAACCCTAGATTTGACGAAACAAACTACTCACTATGGAAAACCAAAATGGAATGTCATTTTAGATGTTTAGGTGAACACTTCTAGAAGATTGCAAAGAACAAATATACTATTCCTTAGAATGGTCCTTCCACTCCTGATGAGAATAAAGATGCTTAGAATAATATCTGGACTATGGAATCTTTGCTGAGTGCTCTGATAGATTCAAAAATGACAAATGTGATAGGTCTAAAGAAAGCTCATGAGATGTGGATGAAGCTGGAGACTTTGTATGAAGGAGATGTACATGTGAAGGTTGCTAAGCTACAGAGTTTGAAAGGCAAGTATGAAAATTTGAAGATGGGTGACGATGAAAATATTTCTTCTTTTATGCAAAGAGTAAATGAAATTGTGATGGGTATTAGATGTGTTGGTGGTACCTTGGATGAACAAGAAATTGTAGCTAAAGTGCTCAGATCATTTCCTCCTTCCTAAAAATCAAAAGCTTATGCTATTGAAGAATTCAGACCAGTAACAAATGTGACAAGGGATATGATGATTGGTAAACTTGCTACCTTTGAATTAAGTGAATTTGGTGATTCTGCACCTAAGACTAAATCTGCATTTAAGGCTTCTGTATCCAGAAGAAACATGCAAAGATATGATCTTGGAGAAAGTTCTAGAAAGAAATTCAAATATGAGGAAGAGATGAGACAACTTGAAGAAGAAGAAAGAGAGGTTGAAGAGCTAGAAGCATTGATTGTGAAGAAAGAAGGCAGAGGACAAGGTAAGTATAAAGGAAAGTTTCCTATTAAATGTTTCTCTTGTAGTAAAATAGGTCATTTTGATTCAAGGTGTCCTGAAAGAGTTCCTAGGTCTAAGTCCTACAAACCTAGATTTCAAAAGAAGTGCTATTTTTTTGAAGGTGTGATTGATGAAGAATCTGATAAAGAAAAAGGAAATGAAGATGAATGGGTTTTCATTGCTATCAAGGAAAATGGTTCGGTGGCTATTGAATCTACTAAAGTTGAGAAAGCTCTTGTAGCCTGAATTGAAGAGAAGGATGAGTGGGTTATTGAAAACAAATGCTCACATCATATGACTGGTGATAAAAGGAAATTTGTAAGTCTAGAGAAATATGATGGTGGGATTGTAAGATTTAAAGATAACAATGCTGTTGTGATCCATGGAAGAGGATCTATTTGTCTTGGTGGTAAACATAACACTGATGATGTCCTTTATGTTGAAGCTTAAAGCATAACTTGTTGAGTTTTGGAAAAATGGTGGACAAGGGTTATGATCTTCTGTTCAAAGATTGAAGATGTAGGATACTTGGAAGCTTTGGAAATATGATTGCTTCAGGTACAAAGACAAGAGGTAATATTTTTCACCTAAGTGTTGGTAATGTAAGTTGTTTAATTGCTCAAGTAGATGAAAGTTGTTTATGGCATAGGAGGCTGTGTCATGTGAATTTTGATAACATTGTCAAGGTAAGTTCCATTCAAGTAGTAAGAGATCTACCTAAGCTAGTAAAACATGCTAACACAATATGCAAGGAATGCCATATGGGTAAACATACTAGAGTCTCTTTTTAGAGTAAAAAGCATCATTCTAATGGAGTATTAGAGCTAGTGCATGTTGATCTATGTTGTCCCTCCAGAATCATAAGTCTACAAGGAGAAAGGTATTTTATGCTGCTTATTGATGATTACTCTAGGATGATATGGGTTGCTTTCTTAAAAGAAAAATGTGAAGCATTAGAGAAGTTCAAAAGTTTCAAAGCTATGGTAGAGAATGAGAAAGGTCTGAAGAATAAATTCCTAAGGTTAGACAGAAGTGGTGAGTTCACCTCCAGGGAGTTCAATTCCTTTTGTGAAGAGCATGAAATCAAGAGACAGTTTTATGCTCCCCAAACCCCTCAATAGAATGGAGTTGTAGAGAGAAAGAACAAAACAATTTTGGATGCTGCTAGAACAATGATGATTGAAGGAAATGTGCCTCACATCTATTGGAGAGAAGCTGTAAACACTACTATGTACACTTTAAATCGGGTAAATGTTAATGGTATTTCTGGTAAGACTCCTTTTGAGCTATGGTTTGGTTATAAGCCTACTATTAAATATTTCAAGATTTTTGGAAGCAAATGCTACATTAAGAGAGATGAGGACATACAAAAGTTTGATGCAAAGAGCGATGAAGGAATATTTCTAGGTGACTCTACCAAGAGCAAGAATTACCAGTGCTATAACAAAAGATTAAGAAAAATGGTTGAAAGTGCAAATATTAGAGTTGATGAGGATTTTGCTAGATCATCTAGATACTGTGGATATGATTAAGATGACCAGCAAGACAATAAAAACAAAGGGAAGAATACTCAGAAATAGAATCAAGCTTAAATCATTTCGGTAAATCAAGAAAGTCAAGAAGGAGAGACAAATGGAAGTGAAGAAGAAAGAACAGAAGAACTAGAAGTGCGAGTGAATTCTAAAACTGTGAGGTATGTGAGATTGGATCATTCTGAAAATAAAATTATAGGAGATAAGAATAAAGGTGTGTAGACTAGAAGAAGGATTGCAAAAGAGTATTTCCTGATTTCCAAGATTGAGCCTAAAAATGTCAATGAAGCTTGCAATGATGAATACTAGATGGAAGCTATGAAGGAAGAACTGATGCAGATTGAAAAAAATGATACATGGATTCTTGTTCCTAGACCTAAAGATAAAAATGTGATTGGTACTAAATGGGTCTTTCAGAATAAGCTAAATGAACAAGGTGAAGTGATCTGGAATAAAGCAAGACTAGTATGTAAAGGGTATTCAAAAATGGAAGGTATTGATTTTGAAGAAACCTTTGCCCCTGTTGCCAAAATTGAAGCTGTAAGATTATTTCTTGCTTATGCTACATATAAGAACTATAAAGTCTATCAAATAGATGTGAAGTTAGCTTTTTTGAATGGTGAGTTAGAAGGAGTATATGTTGAACATCCAGATGGATTTCAACTAAATGACAAGGAAGACACGATTTTTTGATTAAAGAAAGCTCTATATGGACTCAAGCAAGCTCCTAGAGCCTGGTATGCTAGGCTGGGTAAATACTTACTGAAGCTTGGATTCAATAAAGGTACTGCTGACAACAACTTGTATTTTAAGTTGGATGAGGATAACAAGTTGATTATTGAAGTCGTTGTTGATGACATTATTTTTGGAGGAGATGATGATTTATGTATGAAGTTTTCTCATGAAATGAAAAGTGAATTTGAAATGAGTATGATTGGTGAGATGAAGTTCTTTCTGGGATTGCAAGTCACTTAGACAGACAATGGGATTTTCATATCTCAGTCCAAATATGTGAGAGAGCTACTGAAGAAGTTTGGCATGGAAGACTCAAAGCCTATTAGTACACCCATGGTAACCGGATGCAAGTTAACACAAAATGATGATTCTCCTAAGGAAAATAAAACAAGATATAGGTCAATGATTGGAAGATTGATCTACTTAACTCAGACTAGACCAGGCATCATGAATGCTATATGTATGGTTGCTAGATTTCAGGCTGATCCAAAAGAATCTCATGTGACTGTTGTAAAGAGCATTTTTAGATATCTGAAAGGAACAATTTATTTTGGGCTTTGGTATCTTAAAGATGATGATCTTACTCTGAGTGCATATACTGATGCGGATTGGGAAAGAGATGTAGATGATAGGAAAAGTACTAGTGGTGGTGCTTTCTTCCTAGGGAAGAAGCTGGTGTCTTGGTTGAGTAAAAAGCAGAATTCCATTTCCCCATCTACTGCTGAGGCAAAGTATATTGCTGCTACAAATAATTGTACTCAAGTGATGTGGATGAAACAGATGCTAAAAGATATCAGAGTAGTATATGATGAACGTATTTCCATATACTATGACAACTCAAGTGCAATAAACATATCAAAGAATCTAGTGCTACACTCTAAGACCAAGCATATATCAATCAAGTTTCATTTCATAAGGGAAAAAGTGATTGAGAAAGAAGTTAGATTGGAGTATGTGCCTACCAAAGAACATATTACAAACATTTTCACTAAGCTGTTGCCAAAGGATACTTTTCAGTATCTCAGAGGAATGCTAGGGGTGATTAACCCTCCTGATATGAACTAGAGATGCATTTACTTGCATCAATTTGTATGCTTCAAAGCTATATTTTGATCCAAATTGATGTTTTCGTGGCTGCTACTCAGGGTGAGTAGTCAGATGTGCAGATATGTGGTTCGGAGCTTGTATGTGGGAAGATAATGTTTATCTTTTCCATTGATGTCAAAGGGTGGAGAAGAGTCATGTGAAAAGCTGTTGCTTATTTGGGGAGAAGAGCCTTGTGGGATGAAGATCTTGCAGAAGAGGTTAAAGAAGAAGGGTCAAAGTCTAAGGGGGGGTAAGTGTTGATTATGAGTTGCGTTGATGGTGTTTTTCACATCATGTGTTGCCATCAATGAGAAAAGGGGGAGATTTTTGGATGATGTGGTTGTGTTGCTGATATGTGGTTGTCATTGATGTCAACACTATTAGCATTGATGTATTGAAGGCTGTATATGTCAAGGATATTGAGAAAATTGTTAAAGAAAATGTTGCAGGTTGCCAGAGGAACAGTGAAGGTCATGAAGGTGTCTTGATCTGTACATCGATGATCAACTATTTTGGACTAAAGGGTTTATTGCTGAGAGTATCTAGTTTATGTACTAGAAGTTTCAGAGGTCCATGTGAAGTTTTGATCGTGTTATGAATAGTTGTGTTCTAACAGTTTTTCTATGGTTTTAGTTAGTATTTCCTGAGTGAAGTTGATATGATTCTAGTAATTTCAGTTGTTGCAGATGTTTCTATGTTGGTTCTTGTTGCTTGTGGATGTTTCTAGATCATTCTCTATCTTTGTTGCATGTTTGCATTGATTGGTGTGTTCGTGGTGGAAGATTTTTCTCATATGGGTTCGGGTTTTCATGTTCTTGGCCGACATGGTGGTTGTAACGTGTTGTGGATCCTTGGTGATTAAAATTTGAATGTTTGGCATGCTCGAGGATGTTGTTTTGGGCCATAATATAATATTGGCCAATGGTGCTTGATTCACATTGAAAATTTATTTGTAAATTTGGGCCAACATTGCATATATGTTTTATATTTTCATATGTATTTTGGCCAATGAAGTTGATGAAATTCATGTTGCGAATATATAAGAGTGGTTTTTTGTTCAAATTGAAAGGTGCTCGGTGTGCTCCTATGTGTGTATGTGTGAATATCATTTGATTGCAAAGCAGAGTGTGAAGAAGTTTGAGCGAAGTGTGAAGGAGTGTTTTTGTGCTTAATTGGAACTGTAATTAGGCTTTTGAAGAAGCTATTTTCTTAGTTCATACCTTGCGGATCTAATCCATATTTCTCTTTCTTGGGTAGTGAGCCCTCTTGTATTTGAGTAGTGAGCTCTAAGCAGTGTGCCTGAATGCATGTGAATTCCCATTATTATTGTTATACTTTTAATAGGGTATAATCTTGTGGACTAACATCCACCTTGGTTTTTCCCCTAACAGGGTTTCCTCATAAAAAAGCTTGGTGTTCTCTTTGTTTCTGATGTGTTGATTGTTTATGGTCTATTGTCATCAGATCTGAAATTGGGTTAAGTTAAGTTTGAGTTAAGATTGAAAATTTTAAATAATCTGTGACAACTGATTCACCCCCCCTCTCAGTTGTCTGTCCTTGCTTTTCCAACAATACCTTCAAAATAAAAATACTTCTCCATCTCCATTATCCAATCAAGCAATTCATCTGAATCCAACTTACCACTATAATCTGGTGGATTGAAATGGGGTTTGGTAATTGCTTGGGTTAGGGCTCTTATGAACCTCTCTTCTCCCTGATCCAGGTCAAGTTGATATTTGCTTCCCCTTTCTTCCTATACTTCTACCTTTTCATCACTCACATCATCAACTAGTCGACCTCTCCTCTGGGCCATTTTGACTACATCTAATCTAGCAGCAATTCCTCTCAACATCTCCATTATAGTTGGGTCTGCGTTTCTGCGTGCTCCATTTACTCTACCATTTCTTCTTTCTTCCATCTTTACACAAGTCCTCTGTAGCTGCAGGTCAGATCCTCAATCCACCACCCTACAATAAATCTTCAATAGGAATCCGCAAACTTTGATGATATCTCACAAAATGAATCTTGCTCTGATACCAATTTGGTGTAGCCACGGTGGGAGGGTCCTTAATGAGAACAATCCAGATTGTGCAACAAGAGTCACACAATAGAAGCAACACAAAAATTGGAGGCAAATGTAGATTCAAACATTCATATTATTAGAAATCTTGATTACAATCGGCCGACAACATCTGGTCTTACGGATTCGTCTCACAGGCCTGATACAACATGCTGAAATATAATATTCCTATATGCTCCTTAACATGAGCAAAAATATTACATATCAAAACCAATTCCTAAAACTTCTGCCTTCCTAATGATCTATTACAATGATTTATATCATATCCAAAGATCTAGAATCTTCCACGTCGGCCAAAGATCATTACAATCCCCGATGAAGGAAATGTAACACATGCATGAAATAGGTTGGCCTCAAATTTGAATTTCTCCTCGATAGGTGCATAGGATGAAGTGTGGACCAATAATTAAGGTCAGGGACACTCCATGAAACAATTCAAGTCACACCGTAAGGATTCGCGGGTTATAGGAAAGATCCACAAGAGATCAAACTAGCTGTTAGGTTTGATACTTATTCTGGTGTCGGTTCAAGAAATTGTGACTTAATCCGAGAGTGATAAATTTCTAGAAAAAGATCCAATCAATCTGAAATCTTGGAATAAGGAAAATGAACATGTCCATGATGAAAACATAGATCCATAGGGTCTGGTGAGGAAATATGTTGAATTTGCCAACTTGAACTGAAAAAGAACTGAACAAGAACAAAAAATAAATGAAAATATTTTTGGTTGATGCAAGATTGCCAAGAAAAAAGGATGCTCTTGCATCAAAATCCCTGGTTGTGAATATACCTAGAATTCCCATATCCCTACATGAATTCTTGAGACCCAAGGAAAGAAGGCCTGAGTTGGGAGTTGATCACAATTGGGGAGATGTTATCCCATATCCCAGTCACACTATTTTAAGAGTGTATGGTTCCATTGTTGCACCTCACTTGCTACAAAGATGTGTTCTAGAGAGAATTGGTTTCCTTGAAGTAATATGGAAATTGGGAAGTGTGGAAAATGAACATTTGTTGAATTAAGGAAAATAAACATTTTTTCCTGCATACACATGTTTCTCTAATTTTATTATGACAAAGGGAGGTTGGAAGGAGATACTTGATATAGTCAAGGCCTACTGCATGCAAAGATCAATAGAGAGGATTAGGTATGATCCCAAAGGTTTCATGGCTTGGTTGAAGGAAAGGAACAAGAGTTACAAATTTGTGCACATTTACCAATTCCCGAAAGATGTGATAAGAAATGTGTTTGACCTTTTGGAACAAGAAAAAAGAAAAGAACGGTGGATTTCTTTCAATAAGATGCAAAGAAAGATAAAGGAGGAGAAACCTTACTTCAATATTCTCCCAGAGATTGAAAATGTAATGCAAAAGGTGGAACATGTATCCCAAAATTTTGAGACAATAGTGGGCCACCTTGAAACTAAAGGGGTGATAAGAAAGGATAAGGGGAAATCCCCCATTGAAGAAGAATAGGGTGGAGGAGAAGTCCCTGCTATGGAAGAGAAATCTACATCTCAAGCCCCTAAAGAACCAAAAATAAAGTTCTTTGTAAGGAGAAAGAGAAAGGAAAAAAAAATGATGCAGTTCCTGCTCCCTCCCAACAAGAGGAGCAAAGGCCTCCTTCTCTTGTACCGCAAGTGCCACCACCATCTCCTCCAAGGTCAATAGAGCCCGAAATTGTGGATATTGATTCTCTACCATTGAGTGCATCACCACCAAAAGAAGCACCATTGAAGAAGCAGAAGGTTGAAGTAACTGGTTTAGTGGACTATGCTGATGAAGAATCCGATGATGAAATTTGGGTATCAAAGAAGGAAATACAAGAAGGAATGTCCACTACACCAACAATGATGGTGACACAATAATTAAGTATGAGGTTGAGTAAGGCTGATCTCATTGGGCTTAATGGTAAAGATGATATTCGGGTGGAAGCATGTACAAAGATTTTGGATGATGATTCATTTGTAAAGTCTCAAGCTTTTATGGAGTTTGCATATAGGGATAAGAGAGATGAATATGTCAATAGCTTGGTCATAGAAATAAGTCTTCATCCATAATTTCCTGATGCCACCATCCAAGAAAAGGTTTTGAATGAAATGAGAGCTAAGTTCCAAAAATGACTGCAAAAGAGGGTAGAGAATTGGTGAAAAATAGTCATATATTGTTACTTCCAGAATGGGATTTAGCTTCTGTAGTGCCTCTCCATGATTCACCCTTTTATGATGTTTGATAACTGTTGCTTTGGGTTGTTTGAATTAAATTGGTTTAATAATGTTGTTTGATTAGTTGTTGAAGTAAATAAATTATTAAATAAACCATGTTGATAAATAGTATTTGAGTTGCCTTGGTTAATTAATTTATGAGATTAAATTATTAAGTTATAAAGTATTTCGATAATTAAATATAAATATATTATAACATATAACAAAATAATAAAAAATGGAAAGTGAGAATGGATAAGTAGTAAAGACAATAAACAAGATATAAAGATTGTTCCTCGAGCGCATGCACAAGACCTCAAACTATTTTTTGAAAAGGAATTTGACGATTTATTGGATATTTTTGAGATTTTATCTAATTTTTATTTTCAGAAATAAAACGGCTCTCCTTTTGGTAAAGAAGGATCTTTCAGGAAGATTTTGGGGGGGATTA
Organism: Sequoia sempervirens; assembly: GCA_007258455.2. Lineage (NCBI taxonomy): Eukaryota > Viridiplantae > Streptophyta > Pinopsida > Cupressales > Cupressaceae > Sequoia > Sequoia sempervirens. The sequence continues at coordinate 429,702,275 of VDFB02047230.1, forward strand.
TTGAAAAGATTGTTTGGAGATTATGGATGTGATTCTAGAACATTTTATTGAATGCGAATGACAATATACAAGATTGCTACAAACATAAGAGGATAGAAAAATTGAAGGCACATAGACCACCATCAAGACCATCTAGCGGGCGTGATCAAATCCAAGGATATCTATGAAGGAAGCTTCACCTTTCTCTGGTGTAGATCTGCCAATGGATTCTAGGTTTCTTCTTTAAAACTCAACTATATAATATGCTCTCATTATTATTGGTGACAATAAGATCTATATTCATTTATTATTGGTCTTCAACTAGACTGCTTTCTTGAGCCGCTTGCTAATATTTATTTTTTTATGATATAATAGGCTTCCGTATTATCCACACATGAGTAATAGCTTGCACAATCTTTATGTTTTATGGAAAATGTTGTGAAGTTGAGAGTTTAATCTTTTCCTTTATCGTCATGTCCTTGCTACCAGTAAACATAGGAAGGGTTAATAGATAATGCATTTCACTCTATGGCTTGTCATACCTATTAATGTTCCCTTGGAATTGCAAAATGTCTAAGGCTTCATACACTATGAGACTCTATGCTGCTAGAGTAGTAGTTAGATTCTTTTATCTGTTTCCAATCAAACCCATTTTCATTTGTGCCATAGTATGGTAGCACTTTCCTTTGGGGAATTCTATCAAACATGTCTTTTGCCTTTTCTATGCTTCGACATTATGAGTATTCACTCTTACCTAGGTTGTTGCTCCAAGCACTGGCTATTTACACCTTTAGTAGCATCGCTTAAGGTTTGGGTTGCCATTTTCTTGAATACTGTTTTGGTTGTATTTCGTCTTCCATTTGTTGGTTGCTATGTTTCAAACTTGGTGTTTTGAATTTCAACTGCTAGCTATGGAACGACATTAAACCGCTACATATATTTTGGTATTCTTTGTTTTGCTTTTCTTTCCCCTGCGCACTCACCACCTTGGTTTTCTTAAGGGTTATGGCTGCATGTTATTGGACATTGCGAAAGGAGATCCTCCCCTACGTTTCACATTTTAACACACTATATTGTGTCTAGTTTTGTTGGTTTTTTTATGTTGAGTATTTGGTATCATATATTCAATGAACTTGCTTTGTAAATAAATCATGGATTATGCTTCATACTTGTATTTTGATTTCCATAGGATGGCGTCTTTAGTATCCGCTAATTTTGCACAATGATAGAATTCGCTGTAGGTAGCGATTCACCTCTTAAGCCTGCAATGTGACCCGATGGTTCTCCATTTGGTTGTCATGCAAATTTCAATATATATATACTCCTTACTGTTATTTGATAAATACTCACAAGGTAGGAGTTTGAATGGAATTCAATTTAAAGAAATACATATTTATGCTATGGTAGAAAGTCGATTTACATGCTTTGCATATTTCTATGCTTGGGGTTCGACTTAAATTTTTGTCTTTTTTTTTCACTATTATACAGTATGTCCCCCTTGTGTCGTGCTCTCTTACTATATATTTATTTCCATGATTTTTGCTTGAAGATGGAAAAATCAATTTCATGCTTATGCAATTTGTTGATGCTGAAAATTAATTAAAAGGCTTGAATATTTGCTTTAAGTTCATGTTCTAGATTAGGAAGATTAAATTTGTAGGGTGTGATTCCATTTGTCCCTTGTGTTGTGTTTATATCACCTTCCATATTGCAGAAAATACGCTATCTATTCTACATTCAAAATATATTTACCTTGCTTATGATTGTCGATTGACATAATGGCTGTTTGGGATTTCAATTATTATTTATTGCAGTGGCAATTCAGATCTGTAGACATCTCATATTTTCATTCATTTCGTGCATATCCGGTGACCTTGATGATTTGCATTCTTCTTTATTTTAAGTGATTTTGTTATTGCGGTTTGGTTGCCTTGCAGCTTATTAAAAGTTAAGGATGTGGTCTTTCTATTCGATGTTATAGTTATTGCACCCTTTTATTTTGCGTTGAATTTTTATTTCTAGACTTTGCAATTTTCTTTGGTGCGAATGTTTACGAAGGGAATTCTATACTTGAATCCGCAAGTTTTATATGCTTGTCATTCAATATTCCCTGAAGGCATTCGATAAACTATGGAACCAATATTGTGATGCAACTTACCTTCCTTTTGTAGTGCTTTATGCTTGGTTTTGGGTTTTATTTAAAAAACATATCTTATGTTGATAGTCGATGCCTTGAATTTTATCTTAATTCGGTGAATATATTCTCTGTTTGTCAATGAATATTGTTGCATTTAAGTCAATCGTTGCATATTCCTATGATGTTTATCATATTAGATTGAATGTTGTAATTTGATGGATGTATATTATGTATGTTTTATGTGGCATTTGATTAAAATGCATTGTATTAGGTAGATTGATTATATATTATGATTCGATATGTATTATGATTTGGCATTTGATTTTATAAATAATATATATATATATATATATATATATATATATATATATATATGTGTGTATGTATATGTTACCATATTATAATTTGATGCATAGACCAGTAAATGTCATTTGGTTTAAATATATATATATATACATATTATATATGTATATTTATATATATGTACATATATGTGTATATGCATGTATAGATATTATGATCTTAGTAAAAGAATATTTTCGTCTTTGTAATTAATTGATTTTATTAGATAAATAAGTAAAGGAGTCCAATAGTGAAATTGATTATTTATAATTAGTTAATGGGTACATTTGTTATTGTGGTAAATGGTTCATTGAGTAGATTAGAGGCTAAGCATGTGAGCATTGTGAGATGTGGAATAATGTTCTTCATGGATGTATTTTTGATTGATCATTTGTGTTGAATTTAATGTTTGATTTTGATATTGAAGTAAATCTTGGTTAGTGTTTAAAGTGGGAGTCTTTGTGCAAAATGGTTAAGGTTTGTTCCAGAGGCTTAGGGGAGTATTTTATTGGTTGAATTTTATGCTTGTTATTTTGAGTTGGTTGATAATATGCTTGAGATGTGGACATGAGGGTCTTTAGCCTTGCATTGCTTACTCGTTATTATTATTGTGATTTGTGAGCAAGATGGTCCATGCCTTGCTCTAGATATGTGTTTCTTGTGGTTTCTCTTTGTGTGCAAGATGGGTTTACCCTATTGGTTTTGTTGGGTCTTCTAGTTGCAAGTAGGGGGAGTGACTCTCAATGGGGGCCGACGTGTAGTGAAAGAATGTCAGGGTAACCCATTGGAGAGTTTCTTAATTCAGTGATAACCTAATTAATGAATTGGGGGATGGGTAATTTTCACATAAACAAGATAATTGGATGCCTCAACCATGCCTGTAGTTCTCGTTTAGGCTAAGGATGGGTTGAGAAGGCTTGGTTGGAAAGATCAACTTCCTTGTCCTCACGAAAGGAATGTTGGTTCCGCATGTGTCACACTATGGGGCCGACATCTAGTGAGAGACTATTAGGGTAACCTAGGACCATGGAATGACACTCTTCCCTATTGCAGTCTAGCATTCCCTAGTTTTGTGTTCCCCTTATATTGTATGTGTGGCTTTGGAAGTGAAGTTAATGTTGTAAGTGATGTCTTTGTTATGTGATGTTATGTTGCACTGTGTTATGTTGGAACCATGGTTTTTCCTTTTGTGTTAAGCCTTCTGTCTTCTTGACTGTTTTGTGGTGGGACCTTATTGTTATCTCCTAGCACAGGGGGTGGACCTTAGGGTTCCACATGGTTGGGTGGATTGTACTTTTTCCTCCACTAGGTTTCCCTTGCTGTTGTTTGTGAGCGTGGAGGTTGTACCTCATGTAGTAGATTTTAGATCTTGTATCAGTTTGAGAGATAGTTGCTTATGTCATGTATTGAACCTATATATCATTTGTACCATATAATGTAATCTCGATGTATTCTTCCTATTGTATTTAGGGAAGCATTGATGTAATGATGTACCCACATGTAAGGGAATTTGTATATGTGCTTTTTGGTTCTTTATAAATGATCTTTGATGGTTACTTATCTGATGTATGTTTAGATCTTATTAACAGTTGTGTTAGTAATGCAGTCATGGAACCTTAGAGGAAATAGCTTAAATTATATGTTATGTTTAGATATGATTTGCATTCATCTATTATTTCACTTAAAAAAAAAAATTGTGCCATTATTATAGTATAGGTGTGTTTTCCTCTGGGGTTCTTTGGTGGGCCATTACAACTTCTACCTATGATCTTTGATACAATAAAGAGATGTGATAGAACTCTTTACAACTTAGAAGAAGAAGCTACAATTTCATTACAAGGGTCTACTTTTAGTGGAAAATGGGATGCATTAGCTATTTGGTCTCTAGCCCCAAGCACAAGGAAGCCAAACATTGTTGAGCCTGCACCTAACTATAGTGGAGGCATAATAATAAAGAAGGTGTTAGAAACATCCACTTTAGAGGTAGAAAACATGTCAGTACACATTGTAAAGTTCACAAGAGCCATTGTGGAATTTGTAACTATAGAAAAGGAGAAGCTCAAGATAGAACATAATAATTTTTCAATTGACTATGGAAAGCTTCAACAACAAAATACACAGTTACAAACAAGTGGCATTATTGGAGAAGTTGCAAATTTTGCAACTGGGAAAGCATAAGCAGAATGATGTCGATTCCCCTACCACTTCAAAAGAAGCTGCACCCCCTGAATTTACCCCAAAAGCAAGTTACTCATGGGCAATCGTGCCATACAACATGGGAAGTGTGCCTATTTTAGTAATAGAGCCTAGTACATTAGAAATGCCACAGGCTGAGGAAGATATCAGTAGGGAGGAGTTGTTCAAGAATCTAAATGAGTATAAAGAGAAGTGTGACAATCATAATAGGGAGGTTTTTAATAGAAATATGGAAATTGTCACTACGGTATTGAAGCATTTGAACATAAGGGGTAAATAATAGATTGAATAGCATTCATTATAGCTATTCATCCATGGTGGCTGCTATAAATAATTTTGACAATGATAAGGAAAGAGCTATTCCACTCATGGAAACATGGATCCCTAGGATGAAGGAACTAAGATTGATGTCAATTGGAGCTAAGCATGATGCTAACCCCCCTGAAAAGTTTAAGCCCACTCATACTCTTGTGGGTAAAATTGAGGAATATAGGGGAAACATTGAAATTTTGGAAATCAAAATAAGGGAATTGGCAAATTCCTTTCATAAATTGCATCATGGTTCCCTCCCATCTATTATAAGGGATTATGGTAGCATAAAAACCCTGCACGAGTGGAGAGATGAAACTAGTAAAACCATTGTAGAGCAGGCAGTCTGAATTTGTCAAAAGGGTGACATTGGTATACTGAAAATAAATATGGATATGTTGGCTCATGCATAGATTGTCTTGTTAGAATTTGATAGGGAGGCCAATCAAATTGTTACCAAGTACTCGCCTTATAGAGAAAAGGCTGATGAGGTCATGAATTTCAATTGGCCTATTGAAAAGGAATTCCTGGCATGGACAGATAAGTACTTGGAGGGGGTGATGGATTAACATGAAATGGCAGGGTGGTGATTTTAAAATTTTGATTTTGAAGTCTGCAATCAAGATAAATAACAGGTAGGTGAAAATGCAATGCATAGCTTGGATTTTGTACATATTAGGCTTTTGCTAAGGTATAGAAAATATAGTGAATTTTCTTCAAATTGAATTGATTACAGGTTTGCAGATGTGGACATATTCTTTGTCCTTTCCTTTCCATTTATTTCATGATTTCTTTCACTTTCACTTTGTGTGCATGGGCACAATTTTTGAGGAAACTTTTTGAAGATGCATTTTGAAAGGTGGGACCAAATCTCGAATGATGAATGAAGACTACTCTTATTTCACACATGTTTCCCACCATCTGGGAATGCATAGTAATAGAAAATGGAATATGTGTGATAGCGGTCCAATAAGGTAATGACATGTGTACTTTTTGGCTCAAGGCTTGTTTTGCTCCTTCATTTCTATAAGAAGGAATTTAGGGCCAAAAGGTGGGGGTTGGTTGAATTGTAATTAGCACAATGAATTGTTAGCAAAATATTGAGCATAGTTTGAGTTTTGTCTTAAGTCTGAGTCTGTAGTTACTTATGTAATTTTGATAATAGGATACCAAATATAATACAGAATGATATCAATTTCATGGCTGTTGTCTCTCCTCAATACTTTTTTTATGAGTTAGGAATGAAAATAATCAAGGATTGTTTTGTTCATCTCTATTGTTTACCAATGGGTGTTTAATTTCATTCCTGCTTATTAGTTTAATGAATTGATGTAAATGCTTGGATGAGATTGTTAACTCATATGAATTAGGTGCTAGGATATATGTAAGCAGTGATGGTCGTGAATGTAATGTGGGAATACTGTAATGCAGTTTTTCTTGAGATCATATTTTGCTATTGTTGAGTTGTTATCTAGTTGCATAGGTTGAGATTAGCTCCATGTTTAGGATACGGCACTGGTTTAAGAGAGATATTCATAATTCAGTTTTCTAGTTCAGTTCCTCAGCAAATCACTCTTTATTTACAATCTTTCAAATGAGTTACCACTATCTTTACGTTGAGTTTCACTATTCTCATGCTCCAAGTGTAGAGTATTATTAAAAGAACTGCCAACTCTTTTGATACGCTATGTTGTTGAGTGGTTATTGGAGAATTATCTGTTGTTTACAATGTATTTAAATATTGGTCATTAAAATTATTAAGTATACATTGAGGGATTACCCTCTCAAGTTTCACAGAGCCCAAAGTGTAGGAGTAAAATTTTTGTAGCTTTTACTCATTCATTGGCCAATCCCTTTAGATTACTAATTACTGGAAATGGAAAAGTCCATAGGAAATTCTGAAGACCAGCTTGGCTCTTAAAAAATAACCAACAAATTGGTGACTCTATTGGGGATTCGCTAAGTCCAAAGTCTCTAGTTTAGATTTGGTACAACCAGAGTCGAGTATTATATTATTCTTCATTGTTGAAGAATAATTGATTCAAAATTGTAGCACAAAGGCCACGTCTAGTCTTATGCATCACATTCTGGTTAATTCTGTCACTTTGTGTTAGGTTATGTTCAGAGTCTTTTCTAAAATTACAAATACCAAGTCGAAGTGCAATCACTTGCTATTTCCCAACATTTTAGGTGGTGACTTTGAAGTCTTATATACCAGTGTAAAGATAAAATCTCAAAGAAAATGTGAGAAGAAGGATTCTGATATATTTGACACCATGAAGAAGACCAGGAGCTATATGAAAAAGTATCCAGAGCAGAAGCTGTAACCTGAGCTTGCAAAGGACAAACAACCATTATGGGTAAAGAAAACTACTGAATTTGGTAAGTCTATTGAATCCCTTGATGAAGCATCTCCTACTTTTAATAATGAAGTAGATAGCGAAAATGTCTAGGGAGAAGCACATGAAATTGAAGAGCCTAATGTAGACCAAGGGAGTTTTCCTACTGAGCAAGTATTTGACAATGAATTTGATGTGTCAGGAGAGGAGGATAGGTGGGAGTTTTGGTATAAGAATAAGAAGTTCTTAGAGCCTTTAACCCCTAGTGTTGGATATGTCTTCAATGGAAAAAATTTCAAACCAAGGGGAGAATTTCCTAATATAGAAGTGCACATTTCCCTTGAGGCAGACCCAATTGATCAAGCCTATTATACTCCTATGCCTAGTGAGGTTGGAAATATCTTAGAAAATGAAGAAGACATAGACAAAGACATGCAAGCCTTAGAAGAAGAACTTAGGGTTAAGGAAGAAGAAGAGAATAGACAGAAGGGGTTGAAGTAGAAGGAGGATAGGATTAGAGCTAAGCAACTCAAGAGAGATGCTCGGAAACAAAAATAAGAGAGGATGAGAAAAGATGTTACTAGGTGGAAAGCCTTCATTGAAAATATCTCCAAGTTGGCTACTGAGATTACCCATGAAATTCCTAAAGTATGAATCGAGATGGGAACCTCTGCTAATAATACATATACCAATTTGTTGCAATTACCAGGGCCTTAGATCCTATTGCTACTAAGAAATCATCATTTATAGATCATGGGAAGAAGCACATTGATCAGATAAAGAGGACTACCTTCAATACTTTCAATACCAATACCGATGTAGTGCCCCTTCGTATTGGCCTTTCTAGGCATTTGAGTAAGTGTTTCTTTGTGATTTCATTGTTTGACGATGATTGTTTGTCAATATTCCATTTTGGTTGGTATCGTTTTGTTTTATGTTGTTCATTTCAAGTCATAAATTTTAATGAGTTTATCGTTTTATTTAGATGCATATCATTATTGCTAATTGGTTAATTTAATCCAATAATGGTTAGTATTAAAGTTGAAATTAAACATTAAATTTAATCATTAATGTGAGTTGTGGGAAAAATGTCAAGGTTTAATTAAATATAAAATTAGTTGCAAAGATTTAATTAAATATTTAAATGTTTGTAGATTTAAATAAATATTATTTTAATTATCGATATTAAATATTTTAAATAGAATAATATTTTAATCATAATATTGCTTTATTTAATTATGGATTATTCAAAAATAATAAATAAATATTTTGTTAATTATTATAATTGAAAAGGGGTAAATATATATATATATATATATATATATAATTTAAATAAAGTGACATTATTCTACCTGATAAAATATTAAAATATGGGTGAAAGTTATTAGGGGGATGGAAAGAATTAATAAATTAAAGCTTAGTGGAGTTAGGTGGAGGGATTTTCTAAATGCAAAGATTTTCCTCCAAGTGGAAACCTAGGTGAAAAGAAAATTGTCGGGTGGAAGAAAATAATTTTTTTTTTTGGGCCATCTATCCTAAATTTTCTCGAAAAACTATAGAGACTATTCCCTATTTTATTTTGGGGAAATTTGGTAAAAGGGGGACATTCCGGAATGAAACAAATTTTAGCTATGCTCTGGTAAAAAGTAGAAATATTGCAGCCCAGAGAATTTTGGGAAGAAGTGGTCAGAGGAATTATCTCATCTCATCTCATCATCTCCATCTCCAATTGCAATTATTCCAGGTCGGTGATGTGTTTAATTTACTCATCCTTAGCCTTAAATGCTCTTTCTTCAGTTGCTTTTGAAACAACTAAGATTGATTTATTTCTTTTAATTTGTTTCTAATGCCCTGCAATATGTTATTCAGTGTGCAATAATTTTATTCCTAGTTTTGTTTAGTAAATTAATGCAGAAGGGTTTTTTTTAGGAAAATAGTTTTGGTTTGGGTAAATTATTCTAGTTATTTCTTATATTTTCTTTATGCGCAATTTCTTCTATTATGGGCATATATTATTCTGTTATATTTTCTTTATGCATAATTTCTTCTATTCTGGGCATATATTATTTTGTGAAAATAAGATTTCACTGTGGTATTTTGTGATAATATTTTGGTATAAACAAAAAAATAAAAAAAATGTGAAATATTATTGTATATTTACTTGAGATTTATCCTTTGAATTTACTTATTGTTTTTACTTATTGTTAGTTTTTTTAATTATTTAATTGCATACTATTTTATTCTATAATTTTCCTTTAAGCACATTGTTTTATGAAAAGGGTATTGTGCTTTCTATAGATAACTGCTTATTATATAATTACTTTAATGAAACTATTTTTAAATTTAAACTTTTAGCTTATTTTATTTTCCCTCTTGGTTGGTTTTCTGTAATCTTTGGCTTGTGCACTGTTTAGAAGGAATGATCATATATATATAGTTTTATATTGACTTGCTTGGATTTTTCATTAGCATTGCTCTTAAATCAGCTTTTGGCTTAGAATATATATATATATATATATATATATATATTTTGGAATAAAATATTTTAGAATTTATATATATATACATTTATATTTATATGTATTTTGGAATATGTGTTCTTGTTGTGTGAAAACAATAGATTAAATACTTTAAATTTTAAAAATAGTAATTGTTCATTTTTAATAAATAGGAAATTATTTTTACCTCATATTTTACCCCATTGTAAATCTAACACAATTTAAATAATAATAATAATAATAATAATTTAATAAAAAGAAGACATAACTTTTATTATGTCTTCCCTCTTCCACACAAAGACACGGGGAGTAAAATGAATATAAATTCAAATAGGAAATATTCATGTTATATTTTCTTTAAAATATATAGATTCAACTTCCTTCTCCTTTCCTCACATGGAGTTAAGAATGGGCCACATTTACTTTATTTTATTTTATTAGAAATGAGGTGGCAGTATTAACAAAATTATATAGATTAGAAGATGTATAAAAATAATAAAATGAATATCTTAAAGAAAAAGAAAAATATAATCAAATAATTGGGTGAAAAGTTTGAAAATTAATTATATTTTTATTTATATGATGAAAAATAATATATTTATAAACTTTTAGAGAATATATATATATATATATATATATATATATATATATATATATATATATTATATTGAAATAATAAATTGGAAATAAGTAAATAATTAAACAAATATTATTTTGGGTTCATGGATTAATTTAGTAAATGAAATAATTTAATATTTTAAAGAAAAAGATAGATGGGATCAAAAGTTTGGAAGGTAATTATATTTTTCTTGATTTTGAGATATAAAATTATTTATATTGTGAAAAATAATATATATATATAAATTTTTAGATCATATAGAAAGTATCGAGTTGTTCTCCTAGATAAAAGGTTCTCATAAAATTTTGGATGGGACAACTTAGTTTAAAAAAAACCTTCCTTTAATGCTTTCTTAAAAAAAGATTCCTTAGGAGATAAAAAAAATAGTTCACTTTATTTATTTTGGAATTTAAAAGAGTATTTCCGAAAGGGTAAATAAATGGAATTCATATAGGTTAATTACTAATGGATGGGTATTATATGTGTTTATATTTAAAGAAATGATTTGTTTATATATGTAGATTATTTTAAAATTGATGAATGTAAGACAATTTCTCCCCCTTTTTTTAGGAGAAATATATATATGATTATGGTTATATGGTCTATTATGTAATGGTTATTTTAATAGATTAACCTAGTGTAAAATTGTTACATTTATGGAAGAGTAAATTTGTCATTAGAGAATTGAAGGTTGGGTAGATAAATTGAGCTAAGTATATCTAGGGGACTAAGGAGATTAGTATATTTGTAGGGTAAATTTATATATATATATATATATATATATATATATATATGTATATGTTATTTGAGTTGGGATTTTGGTCGATTATCATCAAATAATGAAATCTAACTTAATTTAGTATATTTAAAGAGTTAGTTGTTTTCAAAGAGTTACTACATCATCATGTGATAAATATTCTTAAGTATATTTAAAATTAGTTTTATTTCAAGTGCATTTAAGAATTAAATTTATTTTCAAGATATTTAAAGATAAAGTTATTTACAAATTCCTTCTCGATTAGATTGGCGATTTGCGTATAAAATGACTTTGTTGGATTTAAATAAGATTTATTTAGTTTGAAATCAACAAATGTAAATGTTATATTTTGATTAAGTTTATTTATTTGAAGTAAACAAATAGGCTACATTTTAATTAAATTTATTATTTGAAACTAACAAATGTATAGTTTATATTTAATTTTAATTATTTTGAAACAAATAAATGCATATGCTAGGAATCATCAATTAAGAGAAATATGATGGGTTACATACTGTAGGTTGTCATAGTTCTTTATTTTAATTAAAGGTTTTCAATATAGAGGTGTAAATAAAATAAAATAACCTAAAGTTACTAGGTGAGATTTGATTCAATAGATTTTTATGAATTAAAAATTGAGCATTGAAGTTAGATCATTATTTAATAAATAATCCTTTCATGTTCTCATTGAGTTAGTTTATTTGTCAAATTGAATGGGAATGTATAAACAAGTGGAGTATCCAATATGCTTTCAAGTTTCGTTGCATGGAATGGTGTTGGGAGGTTAAAGTTTGATTTCTTGCGTTCTCTTGATTGATTGAATTCTTCATCGATTTATTTTCCGTGTTGACAAGTTTATAAGCCAAGCCTTGATGTGAGTTCTTTGGGAACCCAAGTATTTGCGTACCCTTCAGTTGGGTGTATGTGAAAGTTGGTGTTATAGGCTTCCTGAGGAATTGGGTAATATGTTTATGTTGGATTCCTTTGATTTGTTTGTTTGAAATGTTTGATTTAATTATTAGTTTTTTTGAATGCTTGTGGATGTTACCTTATTTAGTAGTTTTCCTCTTGTTATGGTTGTATGGTGAGATGGTCCATGCCTCGCATTTGTACTCAGATTGGTAAAGTTTGGGTGTTTTATGTTGGTACACTCCTTATTGTTGTAAAGTTTTGGTATTAAGACCATGCAATGATACTCTCCAATAGTATCCCCTAATTTTCCTTCATATGCCTTGGAAGCAGTCACCTTGTATGTGGTCGTTGAGATTTTTGTATGTTTTGTTTGGGTTGAGCTTGTGGTTTGGTCTTGTGATTGTTTTCTTTGTTTGTCTTGGTCGTGGGTCTTTCTTGTAGAGTTTCTAGAGCTTCACATTATTGAAGACTATCCCTCACTTTGTACCTTATTCTCCTTTAATGTATTATTCTTGTACTTGATGTACTCTTCCCATTGTTATAAGGGAAGCATTATGTAATGTATTAATGTTTTCATGATGTGTTGTATATGTGGAAATATGCTCCACAATTGTAATATTAAACTATAAATTGAAATGTAATAGGATGATGGATGTATCTTTCTGTTGCTATTGATCATGGATGGATGTATGATTATGTTATCTTGTGAATGTATGCTTCTATTTTTAACTTCTGGGCATTATCTTTAACAATGTTTTGGCTAGGGACGTTTACATGTAATGCAACCCTATAACCCCATGGGACTAGTTAGGTCTTGTCACATAACATATATTTTGATCATCTTTTTAATGTTTGTACATATTCACCTTATGTAATGTTTCTCTTAAAAATAAAAAATAAAAAATAGTGTGGTATTTATTTGTCCTTTGGGGTTCACACGGTGGGGTGTTACAACCAACACAAATACCAACAATTCATCTATTAAAACCCCCACCAATAATGCTAAAATTGATCCTACTCCATCCACTGCACCTCCAAATCCTGAGATCTTGAAATTGCAGTTGGAGAATGATAAACTTCAAGAAGATTTGAAGAAAGCTGAAATAGAATTTGCTAATGTAGAACTAGCTAGGAAGATTGTTTTTCTTAAAATTTCCACACCAACTCTAGAGGATTCAAGCTTTGGGCATAATGATAGTGAGTCACAAAAGAAGAAGTCTAGAGGACACACTACTAGTGGAGGTGGTGGTGGAGGTGGAGGAAATAATAAAAAAAAGAACTCATACTCTGAAGATGATGAGGGGAACAAGAAGGGAGGTGGTGGTGATGATGGAAGTGGGAAGGGTAAGGATAAAAATCAATCTAATAACCAACAGGATGATGAGCATAGAAATGCTCATAGAGATAGACATACTAGGAGGCCACTCCAAGTTGATAGGTATCAAAAATTATTTTTCATTGGGATACCTGGCTATCCTAACCCATTTCTTGAAGACTTCAGACCTACTTTAGTCAGAATCTCTAGAAATAATGCCTTGAGTGGTGAAGATCACCTCAAAGCATTTGCAAATGTTATGGACAAATTTGAGGTAGAAGTAGAGGATGTAATGATGAAGTTTTTTATGCAGTCCCTCATTGAAGATGCTCGAGAGTGTTATAGGAGTTTTCCTACCAAGAGTATTAGCTCCTGAGAGGAATTTAAGAGGATGTTCCAAGAGCAGTATGGCGATAAGAATGATTCAAGTTATTTATTGAATCAATTTAATAACATTGCTAAAGGTTCTAATGAGTTTGTGGCTGATTTTAATACAAGGTTCCAAAAGGAAAGGAAAAGATTGCCTCCTCATTTACAATTGAATGATAATGTGTGCCTGGTAAATTATTGCAATGCTTTTGATGCGAAGATGGTTTACCGCTTATTGGATAAGAATCTTGAAACATTGAGGGAGGCTTATAAGATGGTAAAACATATTGATAATATCAATAGAGCCACTAGTAAAATTGGCAAAAGAGATGATACAAAATTCCCAAGAAATCCAAAAAAGGAGGATAAGAGTTTGGGTGCTAAAGGGGGTACCCTTGAGGATAAGATTGATAATTTCATGAAAACTATAAATGACGGAATTTCAAGACAAGAAAAGGATCCATCAAAAAATTATTAGAGAAATGAAAGACCTCGGTTGTAGGATCACCCATACAATACCAATTGGTATAATGGGAAGCCTATTCCTAAAAATCAAATAAATGCTCAAAACAAGGTTCCCCCAGATCCTTTGTAGAAGAATTTAGGGATTTTTTCTGATGACACTCCTTGGTGCATGGTTTTCCAAATGCCTCATTCTCCTCATCAATGTGCAGTGGGACAGATGGTTGAAGTTGAAGAAGATGCACCTGAGGAATGTGATCAATCAAATGAAGAGGATATTGATATAAATATGATTATGGATGGTTCTAATTTGGATGATGGTGAGTGCTCTTTTGATATGGAGTTTCATGAAATGGATGTAGATGACCAAAGGAAAATTTCCAATACATATCACTAGCAATTTCTCTTAGATGAGGATGTTGACAGTGATGCTGAAGTATACAATTTGTAGGCAATTGAAGATGGTGTATCTATGAGAAGACCTTCAAATGAAGAAATTGTGAGATATACTATGGCTTTGGCTACCCAAGCCAGAAGCTCTTATCACTTAAGAAACATAGCTATTGGTGGTGATCAAGGTAGTCCCGCTGGTTTTTTCATCAAGGAGCAGAATGCCAAAGGTAAAGAACAAAAGTCTAATGGAAAAGCAGAAGTAGTCAAAGCTAAGGAAGTCAGGGGAGACAAAATTTTGGCTAAGAAAGTAGATAATCCAAAAGATAATGGAGAATCTAAGTCTCTTGTTGCAAAGATGAAGACACAAAAGCAAAATCCTGAAGTTACAAGAAAGGATGCCAAGCATCAAATTGAAACAACCAAGAATCAACATAAGGAGAGTGACATGTAACTAGGTATGCTCCCGATTGAATTACCTAAGTACACCCCTGTTGACATGTTTCAATTACTTAGCCAAGTAAAAGTCTTTGTCCCCTTTCTTGAGATAATGAGAATAGATGAACACAAACAAAAGGTAGTAGCCCTTATCAATTGTGCTACTATAGCCTGTAATGATTTAGTGGTGCCCACTCCACCCAAAGTGAGTGAAAAGGATAAGAAAGATAAATAAGTTGAGGGAGTAATCACTAAAATACCTCATATCTTTCTAGGAAATTTAGTAGCTGCTTGTCGTGGGAAGATATATCCATTTTTTCTGAAGTTGATTATTGAGGGAAATTTTATAAAAAAATGTATTATTAACTTTGGAGCATCCAATAATATCATTCCAACTAAAATGATAGAGGCATTGGGACTAAAATTTGACAACACTCATGGAAATTTCCATGCTATGGATTCAAGAGAAGTGCCTATTACTGATGTGATCAACAAACTTCCTTACAGATTATGGAATGTTGCTGTCTCAAAAATGGAGTGCATCCATGGGAGGTAGTATGTAGTGTGACATTTCCTATGCCACCTTCCCTATTGATGGTAAGGATTTTTGAGTGGTACGAGAGCCAAAGGTGCCATATATGCTAGAGCATGCTCCTGAAGATGATACAATCCTTTTCATAGATACTGACATCAGTGATTTTAAGGTGGAAGAAGCACAAATAGAAACTGATAGGCACCCTACACCTATAGATAATGAAGTCATAAGATTATCTAACAAAGATGACTTATGGAAGATGTACTTTGATGGTGCAAGTTCTAAGGAAGGGTCTGGTGCAGGAATATTGTTGGTATCATCCACTGGCAACACATTCAAGTTTTCTTTCACTCTATCTTTTGTCTACACAAATAATGTAGCAAAATATGAAGCATTATTATTGGGATTCAGATTGGATGAAAAGCATGGGATAAAGAAATTAATGGAAATTGGAGATTCTAAATTAGTGATATCCTAGGTAAGGGTCAAGTATGCTTGCAAGAATAACAGATTGAAGCAATACAAAAATGTGGTTTGGGACTCTATTAAGCAGTTTGATGCTTTTTTTATCGACTGGATGGAGAGAGGACAAACTAGAGTGGTAGGCCTGCTTGCTAAAATTGCATTAAGACCAGATGATGTAACTTTTGCAGATATCTCAAAGGTTGAGGTACAATCAAGGCCTTCCATCCTTGACAATGTACATAATTGGCAGATCTTCAATGATGATGAAGATATTTTGAAATTCTTGAGATGTATAGATGAATATGAAGGTTAGAAGATCAACTTTAGGGAATTTGTTGAAAATGTGGATGGAAAGGATACAATATTTGGAAATGAAGTCATCCAGTTAAAGACAAATGAAATCCCCAAAGGTCTTGTAGCACTTGAAAGGGTTTTTGACAATCAAGACAAAAGCAAGATTAAGACAACTATTGCTCATCTAGAGGACTTGGAGGAAGTAAACTTGGGGATTGAAAATGCCCCTAAGAAAGTGTATGTATGAAAGAAGATGAAACCAAAGGTTAAGGCAATGTTGATCGCCTTACTAAGAAAATATAGGCATGTCTTTGCTTGGTCATACGATGAACTAAAATCCTATAGAGAGGAATTGTTTCAGCATGAGATTCCTCTAAAGGAAAATGCTAAGCCTTTCAGTTAGAAGCAAAGACCAATTAATCCTAATTTAGATCCCAAGATGCAAGAGGAGCTGGTAAAGTTAAGAGATGATGGCATCATAAAACCTATCAAAAAATATTCATGGGTATCTAATCTAGTGCCAACTAGAAAAAATAATGGTGATATAAGGTTGTGTGTAGATTTTAGAAATCTGAACACATCATCACTAAAGGACAATTATCCATTGCCGAACATGGAGGCCATGTTACAGAAGGTAACTAGTTGTGAGCTACTATCAATGATGGATGGATTTTCTGGTTATAACCAAGTGAAGGTAAAGGAGTCTGAGTAGTACAATAGTGCATTCACTACTCCATGGGGAACCTATGTATATGCAAGGATGCCATTCGATTTAACAAATGCAGGTGCCACTTTCCAAAGGGCTATGGATGTATCCTTTTATGATTTTATTGACTTATTCATGGTTATATAACAGGATGACTTGACTGCCTACTCCAAGAAAGAGGAGGATCATTGCACACACTTGGAGAAGGCATTTATCAGGGCTTTAGAGTATGGGATCTCATTGAATCCAAAGAAATGTGCCTTTGGGGTCAATAAAGGCAAACCACTGGGGAAAATTGTATCCAAAGAGGGAGTGAGGATTGATCCTAGAAGGGTAGTAGCCATAGATAAGATCCCTCAACCAAATAATGTCAAGGGAATTCAATCATTATTTGGACAGATCAATTTCTTGAGGAGATTTGTGACTAACTTTGAAGAAATTACAAGACCCATCTCCAAGATGTTGAAGAAGGGAGAGAGGGTGGTTTGGAGTGAAGAGCCTAGTCAGGTGTTCAAGAAAATCAAACAAGCTATTAAGGAAGCTCTAGTTTTGAAATCCCCATATTTCTCTAAACCAATGCACATTTTCTCCTTTACTTCATTCCATACTATTGATGTTGTCTTACTACATAAAAGTAATGAAGGCTATGAGAAACCCATTGCATTCTTCAGCAAATCTTTACAAGCTGCAAAGCTTAAGTATGATATGATTGAAAACAAGCATATGCTCTAGTTAAGGATGTGAATAATTTCAAAATTTATTTGATGGGAGCTACTATAATAGCTTTTGTACCAAGTGCTCCTGTGAAAGATATCTTCACTCAACAAAAAAATACAGGAAAAAGGTGTAGGTGGATCAATAGGATCCAATAATTCAACATTGATGTCCAGATTACCAAATTAGTAAGAGGGCAGGGCCTAACCAAATTAATGGTAGAAGCTAAATTGGAAGCTAATTAGATTAATCACATAAAGACTATTGATGTTGCATCTATATGTGATATGAAAACATGATGATGGTATAGAAGGATTGTCCAATATTTACAAAATTTGCAATGTCCTAAAGATATGGATGATAATGACAAGAGAACATTAAAGTTGCATGCCATTAAGTATGTGATTATTGACAATGAGTTATGGTGGAGAAACCTAGATGGTGTATTGCTTAAATGTGTCGATGGAAAGTAGGCCTTAGAATTCTTGCAAGAAATGCACAATGGAGTGTGTGGTGGTCATTACATGGAAAAGACCACTGCTCATAAGGTCTTGAGAGCAGGATTCTGGTGGCCTACTATTTTGAAGGATTCCCACAAGTTTGTTAAGACTTGTGATGCTTGTCAGAGATTTGCAAGAAAACTGAAGTTTTTAGGGAATTTACCACTTAGGCCTATTTCTGCTCAAGCTCCTTTCCAACAATGGGGAGTTGACTTCATTGGTGAGATACCAAAAAAGTCTAGTGGAGGAAATTCATTGATCCTAGTTGCCACTGAATATTTCATAAAGTGGGTAGAAGAAATACCTACAAGGAAAGAAATAAGAAAAGTAGTAATGGAATTCCTAATGAACAATATTCTTATTAGGTTTGGAGTCCTGGAAAAAATCATTTCAGATAATGTTGTGTTTTAGATCTGAGGAGTTTAAAGATTTTTGTGATAAGCATGGTATAAAAATTTCTTATTCTTCACCTTACCATCCTCAAGGAAATGGTAAGGTTGAGTCTAGTAATAAGAGCTTAATGAAAATTATCAAAAGGGTGATGGAGAAGAACAAGAAAGATTGGGACTCAAAGCTGAAGTTGGAACTATGGGTAGATAGGGTTACTGTGAAAAAGGATACTCGTTATTCACCATTTGGCTTGGTGTATGGCCTAGATTCTAGGATCCCACAAAATAACTTGCTAAAGATGTATAAATTTGTGTAGGAATATGATGATGATATATGTGATGATATGCAACACAAAATTGATAATCTAGTGCAATTAGATGAAACTAGAAGGGAAGCTAGTGACAAAAATGCAAAACTACAGCTGCAAGTCAAGCACTTGCATGACAAGAGGGCTTCTCCCAGAAAATTTGAGGTGGATAGTATGGTATTAGTCTGGAATGCAAGGGCTCAGGATAAGGGTAAACATGGAAAGTTTGTAGCATTATGGTTAGGCCCTTATCTAATAGCTAGTACACATGGGGAGGATTCTTACTTCCTCCAAAGCTTGACAAGAAAACTTCTTGAACTACCAATACATGGATAGTTCTTAAATCCACACTTCTACTAAGTATGTTATGATTCCATGTACACTGTATGTTTTGTACATTTTGTATATAGGTGTGTTTTCTTTGGTTGTGTATGGTTTTGGTCTTGGTACCCGGTCCGGGTGGTCCCCTGGTTTTTGATTCACTGTGTTTGGTTGGTCTGATTCAACTTGAGATTCTAGGATCTTGCCATGCTTGAGAGAGGCATGCGTCCCCAGTCGAAGCAACTGATGGAATCCCTTAAAAATTTCATGTTCCATCTCAAAATCCTACTAAATTTTGGGTTTGGTTTGTATCTGAGGGCTTACGGTTTTTGTCTACTGTCACTGTTCAAGGGTTTTATGTTATCTTGGACCCATCTTAAAAAACCCTTGAGTTTATTGATGAGCCCAAAATATGCTCATAATTTGGATATCATGGTGTACTTTTAATACCTTTACTTTTGTTGTTCATGGTTGTTTAACTCTCTTGAAACCTTTTATTGGGGGATATCCTGTAGCAATACACTTTCATGTTCCTATAGCCTATCATGTTGACATATCTATATTTATTACCCTGTTTGACTTCCCAAATGACTGGTATAATGTATGTAGTTTTTGAATGATGAAATAGATTTAAATATGTGATTAATGAATGGATATTGTGTATGTGACATGCACCTTTTCTTTCACATCTGTTACCTTGTGTTTCGCAAGTTGTTGAAGAAAGTATGATCGAGTCAAGCGCAGCCAATCTTGGCCTTGCAGTAAAGTCCATTTCTTGCACGACTTCGAGGAAGCTCTGGCGAAGACTCTTTGATCGAAACTATTGGGAAGGATTTTAAATGACATTTAATCTGGAAAGAGTGGAGTGCTAGATTCTCTCTGGATCAGGTTGAATGGATAAACTCATTTATGAAGTCTGTTCCTCGATTTCAGGATACATTTTACATCCACATCTTTCTCTATTAGGGTTAATTAGTTAGTTGTTTTCCTAATTTAAAATAAGTGTTCCTCTTGCATGGGTGAACAAGTAAGAAGTAAGGAAGAAGTAGTAGAAAGAAAAGAGATATATAGAGAAGCAGATTATGTAAGAGTTAGAGTTATAATATGAATCAGAGTTTTTGTTAGTTTTCTGAAGCAGAACAATCAATGTAAATGATTTCACATTATGAATAAAAGTTGATGGAGTTCTGAGCACAATCTTATGTGTAAATTAGTTGATGCTTGCTAAGGGGCCCCACTTAGTAAGTATCTATAGGAGAGTAGTTGTTTATCCTTTGCTAATTCAAGTTAGATTTCGTTTTAGAAAGTTTCAGCACAAGCTTAGTTTTATACTGTTCCTACAGCATCGGGAATCCATCCCTATGTTTGTTCCTGTAGTATAAGGCCAGTTTATAGTTTGTCTCTCGGTTGTAGTTGTTATGATTTTTGCTTTGGTTAGTTATGAGAACTTTGCATTACCTTCCTGTAACATAGGTAGAATTTCTTTCCAAGTATTTATTTTCAATAGGTTGTGACTGAAACCAGTTCTTAGTGCACATATAGTGCCGCTCCATTTAAAGTATACTTTCCCTAGTTTGACAAGTAAATGAACGACCATGAAAAGATATTAGTCGCCTGCTGGAATGTCCAATTCCTAGGATAGGTTTTGCTGTGATTTTCATATCCTTTTGTGGGCGTGACCATTTTTGGCGCCATTGTCGGGGATGGTGTCAATCTAAGAACCTTCTATAGTCATTGTTAGTAGTAGTTTAGTCATTTGTTCAAGTATTTTCAAATCTCTTAAAATACCATGCATTTTCATTGCATGCATAGAAGAAGAGACGCTCAGGGAAGATTTCTCCCTAATCTGCCATCCATTGCTAAGAAAACTAAACTAGTTTATAGCCTATTTGAGGATGAAGGAGACTTAGATAGTGACCCATTTGCTGAAGGTTTGTGTGCTGGCTTGCTAGTCGGCCCATTTGATGAAGAATCTGAAGAAAATCCATTTGCTTCTATATTTGGTCTGGTGAACATGGCACGTAATCCACCTAATCAGCCTCCTACTTTTGAATTCCCTATTATTGCTCAACAAAACAATGGCAACCTTAAGAATATTCCTTCTTCATTATTTCCCAAATTCTATGGCTTAGTTACAGAAGACCCAAAGACCTTCTTGTTCGAGTTTGATATCCTCTGTCATAGTTATGATTACACTTCAAATGCTCACAAACTAAAATTGTTTCTTGCTACCTTGAAGGAGGGAGTTCTCAGATGGTTCATGAGTTTGGGAAGGGGTTTTGTAGATAGTTGGGCAACCATGCAAACAAAATTTCTTGAGAAATACAAGGAATATTGTAAGAGTGGCAGTAAAGGTGATGATATATTCTGAATTCAACAGAAGGAAGATGAAAGTCTGGAGGATTATATATCAAGATTCCTATTTTCTCTGAAAAAGAATTCAGACCATACTCTTAATGAAGAATCTCAAAAATTAATTTTTCTAAGGGGAATCAATGATACCTACATAGATGCCTTGGACCTGATGGAAGGTAGAGATATTACTCAAGCATCTTGGGATGATCTCATGAAGATATGTCTCAATTACTCCTGAGCAAATGTGAAGAAGGGTAGAGGTCATCAAGCTACAGTGGGAAAGTCTTCTTCTAGCGGAGTTTCCCGAATGGAGATCACAAATTTGCTGTCTGATTTCAAGCAGGACATCATAAACAACATGGCTACATAGTTGGATACCATGCAAGCTCGCAAGAAACATGCGGAGGCTGAAGCAATCCTAACTGAGTTCTGTCCACATTGTAGATAGAAGAAATGTGACTGCAGATGCAAGATGGTGGCCAACATGGAGGCTAAGCAGTTACCTACTAATTTTAAGATAATAGAAGGTGATGATGACCAAGTCTTCTTTGTTGCACAAAGGAGACCATGAGCTCCAAGACAAGGTATGCCTCAAGATCCTTTGACTTTTGGTAATCCTTACTCTAATTATAATAACCAATGGCAACCTACATATGGCCAATCTCCACCTTGGAATTCTCCTCAACCATACTGGCCTAACTATCAGAGCCCTAAATGGCAACCCCCTCAAGGAGGTTTGCAGCACCCACAAGGACAATGGAATCCACCTCCAGGTAACTTGTAGTAGAACCCGTAATGGAGAGGTTCTCAGCAATGGAAGAACCAACCCCCTGGATTCTTGTAGTCTCAGCAGTCACAACCTCCAGCCCTTATGCCTCCTCCTACAACACTTGCCACAAATACTGGCCCTCCAAAACAAACGCTTATGCCTACTCAACCATTGCCAAATCCCAATAATAAGTAGTAGCAACAACAACAACCTATGTATTCTGCAGAAGTCAACCAATATCCAGCTTATGCCCTGAATATCAATGATATTCATCTCAGGTCTAGAACCACTCTCCTTGCTCTATAGTCACCTGTAATTACAGAGATTCCAGACTCTGCTGCTGAACAACCTACTGATCATGTAGAAGATATACCTGTATCAGCTACTGCCTCTAAGGAACCTATCCTACAGCCTTAGGCTACACCACCTTTTCCTCAGAGATTGCAAATTACTACACCCAAGACCATTGAAGAGCCCACCTTTGATATTTTGGAGCAGCTAAAGAATGTACAAGTTCAAATTCCTCTTTTTCAAGCTATTAAAGATGTTCCAGTTTATGGAAAAGCCATTAAAGAGGCCTGTTTAAAGAAACAAGGAAGAAAGAAAAATGATCCCCAAACTATCCATGTCCTAGGACAGTTAGCTGATATTATGTTAGGGAAGGTTGTCATTCCAAAATATACTGATCCTGGAAGTCCTGTAGTAAAAATAAATATCAATGGTCAAGTAGTAAGAAATATTTTGGTTGACCTTGGTGCAGCCATTAATGTGATGACCAAGCACACTATGGAGTGTTTGAATAGTCCAAACATTCGGTCTACACCGACTATCCTGCAACTTGCTGATAGTTCCACGGTTACACCTGATGGAGTGATAGAAGATGTCATTGTCACCCTTGAATCTTGGGAATACCCTGCTGATTTTACCATATTGTCCACTAAGGCAACCTTAGGAGGATATCCTATTATTCTAGGCAGACCTTGGTTAGCTACAGCTGATGCCCTTATAGGATGTCGTTCAGGAGACATGACAATTTCTGATGGTCAGTCAAGAAAGAAATTGGATTTATACCCACCTGCACAACCTCTGCCAGATTTGTCTCAACTAGTTTGGCTAGATCTAGGTGAGGAGTCTGAAGAAGTCAATTCATTAGCTTAGTTAATGATGCTACGAACTAATCCATTTTCCCAGCTTTAGAGTGAAGATAACTTGCTTCTACACATTTTGCAGTTTAGTTCTAGTTTGAATAGCCTATCTGTTTTGGACAATCGTTCTTAGCAATGTTTCCTGCAGCAACTAGGTCCTGAGAGCCATCATGATTTGCTATTATGTGATATACAGACACCACCTTTTTTAGCAACCTCAATAAATGATCTCACCAAACAGATAGAAGTATCTCCAGGCTGCTGTTTGCATATTAATAATAAGTTGCCTCTGTCTCAACAAACTGCCTTAGCCACAATGCTGCAAGCCCACAAAAGAGCTTTTGCATGGGACTATGGGGATATGAAGGGTTTAGACCCAAAAATCTGTACACATCGTATATATATTAACAATGACTTCAAACCTATCAGACAGCCTCAAAGAAGAATTAATCTAGCTTTGAGAGAAATCGTTAAAGAAGAATTGTAGAAAATGTTAGCAGCTGGTTTTATCTACCCAATCTCAGATAGTTAGTGGGTTTTCCCATTGGTCATTGTTCCTAAGAAAGGAGGAAAATGGAGGTTATGAGTAGATTACAGAGAGCTCAACTTGGCAACAAAGAAAGATTACTTTTTTCTTCCATTCATTGATCAAGTTCTAGATAATTTAGCTGAGAAAAAGTACTCCTTAGATGGCTTCAGTGGGTACAATCAAATCAAGATTGCTCCTGAGGATCAAGAAAAGACTACTTTTACATGCCCTTGGGGAACGTTTTCCTTTTCAGTTTTTCCTTTTGGTCTCTGTAATGCTCCTGTAACTTTCAGAGGGTAGTCATAAGTATCTTCTCAGACATCTCATATGATTGCATGGAAATATACATGGATGACTTTACTATTTATGGTACAACATTTGAGGAAGCTCAAGCCAACTTGGAGAAAGTACTACAGAGATGTGAAGATCACAACCTATCACTGAATAGTCAAAAGTGCTTCATGATGATGCAGGAGGGAGTAGTGCTTGGTCACTATATTTTTGCTACAAGAATTCAGGTTGATCCTGCTAAGATTGAGGTCATCTCTATGCTACCCTCTTTTGCCAAGCAAAAAGAGGTATGGAGCTTTCTAGGCTATGCCGAATACTACAAAAGATTCATCAAGGACTTCAGCCAAACAACATGCCCCTTACAGAGTCTGTTGAAGAAAGATGTAGATTTTTCTTGGACAGGGGAATGTGAAAAAGCATTCTTTGACTTAAAAGTCACCCTTACACAGGCACCTATTCTGAAAGGACCTGATTGGTCACTTCCATTTTATATTCATATTGATGCATCAGATTATGCCATTGGTGCAGTGTTAGGGCAGAAGGATGGTTCAATAGAACATGCACTTTATTACATAAGCAAAAATCTGCAAGGGGCTGAATTAAACTACACTATTACAGAAAAAGAAATGTTGGCAATCATTTATGCCCTCAATAAATTTAGGCATTATATCACTAGTTATCAGATATTTGTCCATACTGATCACGTAACAATCCAGTATCTCATGAACAAAGCCTCAATATTTAGGAGACTGACAAGATGGTTATTGCTGATGCAGGAATTTGACATTACAATTGTAGACAAGCCAGGTAAAGCCAACATGGTTGCTGATTTCCTTTTTAGAATTTAAAGGCAAGATGACTCTGCACTTATCGAAGACTCCTTTCTTGATGAGCACTTGTTTGCAATCAAGGTTATTCACCCATGGTATGCTGATATAGCAAATTATCTGGCCATAGGAAGAACTCCTCCTCAATTCTCCCCTAAGGAAAATAGATTATTGGTAGAGAAAAGCTTTAACTTTTCTTGGATTGCAGATTGCATTTTTTATACAGGGCCAGATCAAGTTATGAGGAGATGTGTATAAGAGGACACTCATGATATACTGCATGCAAGCCATGATGAGCCGTGTGGTGGACATTTTGTTGCCAAAAGGACAGTGATGAAAATTTTAAATATTGGTTACTATTGGCCAACTTTGCATAGAGATGTAGCCAAATATACCAAGAGATGTGACAGATGCCAAAGGATGGGAAGACCAACTCGATCTGATGAGATGTCTCTATTTCCACAAGTTTTAGTTGCACCCTTCGACAAATGGGGACTGGATTTTGTAGAACCAATTGTTCCACCTTCCAATGGTAAGTCCTACATCCTTGTATGCATAGATTATGTCACAAAATGGGTAGAGGCTAAGCCTATGAAACATGCTAGGGACAATAAAGTGGTTGAATTCCTCTATGAGGAAATATTTACTAGGTTTGGTGTCCCTAGGGAAATAGTGACAAATCAAGGAGCACAATTTACTTCTACACTTATCACAGCTTTAGTCAATGAATATAATATACGACATAGGAAATCAACTCCTTATCATCCCCAGGCCAATGGCCAGGTTGAGGTCACCAATAAGGACATAGAGGCTATTTTGACTAAAACTATAGATTTGCATAGGAAGGATTGGGCCACAAGGTTACCAGAAGCTCTATGGGCCTACCGTACTACCTGGAAGACTGCTATGGGATATACACCTTTTGAAATGGTGTATGGTAAAACAGCTGTGATGCCAATAGAGTTTGAACATAAGACTCTAAGAACAACATTAGAGATGAACATGGACTTAACAAATGCACAAAAGGATAGAATCATACAGTTCAATGCTCTGGATGAGCTCTGAAGGAATGCTTGCAGTACACTGAGATAATACAAAATCAAAGAATAAGGTGGCATGATAAATACATTAAGGAGAAGAAATTCAAAGTAGGAGATTGGGCTTTGCTTTATGACTCACGATATACGGACAGTCTAAGAAAATTACAAACTAGATGGTTGGGCCCATATGAAATTGAGGATGTATTTGCTAATGGTTCAGTTCAACTTGTTACAATTAATCCTGTTAGATTCAAGTTGTTAGTTAATGAACACTGCATTCAGTTGTACCATAAACCAGTCTCAAAAGAAGAATTCATGCAACAGTTCGTTCAGGATCCTGCCACTAATTCTCCTATAGCCGAAGGCTTTAGCCTTTCTCCTGCAGCTTCACCGTAATTTTGTAATGCATGCTCATAATAAAGGTTTCCTTTATAAGGAAACCCTTTTTCTTCATTTCCACTTGTCGCCACATTTCACTTCTTTATCTTTCATACCATCCATTCCACTCATTCATTTTGTCCGTCCACATCACCCATCCACCTCATTCATCTGCACCACCCTTAATTATGATCTCAATCCCAACTGTCATCTCATGCCGAAGCCGTCAACTTTCTCAGCACATACAAGCATTTAATCAAAGGTATGCAATATCTTTTGATTATCGCATTTTTGATTTATTTTATTCTATTCATTTATTACTGTTTGTATCAATCATTATTACCTGATCCCCACCTATTCCTTAGTACATGTGAGGACACATGTCATACTTTAAGTAGGGGTGGGATAATCCACTTTTTAAACTTGTCCTTTCACCGCTGTCACAACTACTCAGATAATCTTTCTTTATTATTTTTCTAGTACTTTCCAAATATGATCGCATGTCTTTTTCATTGCATGTTTTTTTATTGTAAATCACATTCAAAAACTGCTTGTTTAAAAAGTTCATTTTTGGAAAAGAAGAGAAAAGTGACGGCGGAACAAAAAAGAACTAGAGCAAAACAGGGAAATTTTTGATTTAGAGTTGAATTTAGCTAAGGAAAAACTGTGAACACGGGTGGTCAGCTGGCATGACATGAGCCTGTAGCTCATGAGTTATAAATGCAAAATCCTCAAATAGTCCAAACATTCAGCCTCTGTGGTTGGTTGAATTACTTTTTGAGTTTAAATGCTTTCAATGAGGAGGCTGCAGGCAAATTTTTGAGAACCCTTTCTGAAGGGGAGGCTACTATATGGGGTCTAACAGTTGTTGTAACTGAAGAAAGAATTGCAGAAGTAACCGGGCTTCCAGCCGTTGGAGAAAATTCTTCTTCGGATGCTATCTCCGTAAGGGCCAAATTTACAATACCCACTGACGGACCTTTGGAGGTCTCAAAGTAGGGATGCAAGCGAGTGTTGTTGCCTCCTCCATACCCAAAATACGTTGCTTTCATAATCAGGTATTTAACATGTGAAGGCCAATTTTCTTACCTATATTCTTACCACTTCAAATTGCTAAGTCATATGAGGCATGGATTAGTTGTTAATGTTTCAAACTTTTTGTTAAAATTTCTAGAACAATGTGCCCACAGAACCCAATAGGGGAAATATAATTCTATTGCTCACAATGGTCTCATAAAATTGTTGATTGAACGCTCCTTGAGAGATGTATCACCTCTTTCCTAGCAAGAATTTGTTGCCCAGAAGAGCTTGCAACATCCAGAACCCCCTAGGGCACTTACCCCATAGCCTCGAAAAAAGAAAGAGGAAATGGCATCTACCAGTAGGAGAACAAGGCAAGGGTCATCTGCTCCTGTAGCACCTGGTCCTGCAGCTCTCACACCAGAGTCCTCTACCTGGGTGCAAACTAGGGCTGCTAGTAGGAGAGAGAGAGGAAAAACAAAGGCCAAAGAGTCATTTGGGGTGGAACAAACCCCAGAATCTGACCCTCGTTCTCAGAAAAGGCAACGCTCTTCTCCTGCAACATCTTCCCCTGCAGCATTGTCTCCTACGACAACACCTGTTGCTGTCACCAGTTCACCATCATCCTCTGACAAGGAAAAACCTTCTAGGTAGTTCAAAAAGAGGAAGGCTACGAGAGCACCTCCGGCAGCCGCAACATTGCCAAGAAGAGTTTCCATAAGAACACAATGTAAAGTATCCCATGCTTCACCTCAACCTGAGCTTATTATAATTTCAGAAGAATCTGTAGAGTCTGAACATGATGTTTCTCAGAATGTGTCTGAGAGTGCTGCACAGAGTTCATTTGTTATTCCTGAAGAACAAATTGAGACAAGGGAAGTTGAGCATAATGAAAGGGGGGCACCAAGTCTTGACGACTTGGCTGTTGCAGCTATGTAGATTTCAAAGGAAGAACAATCTTCTCCACTACAACAACAAGAATTCATCCTGTAGCAAGAGGAAGAACAAACTGAACCATTGGCAGTGGCAAACGACGCCTCAATTCCCCCTACAACTTGTCAAGACATTGTTGTCTATAAAAAGACATTTTTAATTGAATTTATGGAATATGTCAAAGCTACATGGAGACCGGTTACATTGCAAACCCTGAGTTTCTGCCACCTAGCCTAGACTGAAATGCAACAAAGTCTTTGGGAGGAAGAAAAGAAGAAACTGAAAAAGGAAATTGAAGGGAAGAAACAAGAAATTCAGGAGTTAAAGGAGAAAATGGATGAAATGCTGAAGGTAACTGGTCAGATTATGGAATGCAGACCACCACCCAGAGTTTATGCTTTGTGCCTCAAGGAACAGTTCTTATGATTCCAGCTAATGAGAATTTCTAGAAATCAAGATCTTATTCTTCACACTGCTAAAGAATTCTAAGATGCATACCAGACAACCCCTAATTGGCTCAGAAATTCTTTGTGTGAATTCTATTTACATGGCTTTTTAATTCCATTTGAAACAGAGTGGAATCCCCTTCTATATATTGGTGACATCTATTTGAGATCACTTATGTCTTGGGCAGCAAATGAAGCAAATTATGGCAGGCAATGGGAAACATATGAAGAAGCTGAAAGGCATGAGCCTGTTTCATTGCGCCCTGAGAGTTCAGACCCCCGCACAATGTTGAAAATTGGGCTTATTGTGGCATATGGTTTTAATAATGATACAACCAAGATGAAAATATTTGATCTTAGAAAATAGGTATATGATGAATTTCAAGAACAAACATACTCATTTTGGAGACTGTCATACTCTAGAATTGAAAAGAGGTGGGAGAGATTAACTGTTGGGTTAAGAAAGTCTGAGCCTCACAGTCCCCTAAATTTTACAGCAGCTCTTAAATGATCAAGCAGATATATACAATTGGGACTTCAAAAGAGGTTTGAATTGTGGTTGCCCTTAACATTTAGACCTCCTGTGCTAATGTGGCCCCTTTATCCCTACCAGGCTACAAATCTTAATGAAGATACATAAGCTCTTAGGTATGAAAGGTGGCAGAGTTCCAGAGGTTTTTGTTACAAATTTGGAACTCCATTTCAGGGTCATCCCTCAACCACTGATTTCAGAGAGACCACCAGAAATTTTAATGCTAGAGGACCAGCATTGGGTTAAGTAGGGGGAAAAATGATGAGCCCAAAATATGCTCATAATTTGGATATCATGGTGTACTTTTAATACATTTACTTTTGTTGTTCATGGTTGTTTAACTCTCTTGAAACCTTTTATTGGGGGATATCCTGTAGCAATACACTTTCATGTTCCTGCAGCCTATCATGTTGACATATCTATATTTATTACCCTGTTTGACTTCCCAAATGACTGGTATAACGTATGTAGTTTTTGAATGATGAAATAGATTTAAATATGTGATTAATAAATGGATATTGTGTATGTGCCATGCACCTTTTCTTTCACATTTGTTACCTTGTGTTTCGCAAGTTGTTGAAGAAAGTATGATTGAGTCAAGCGCAGCCAATCTCGGCCTTTCAGTAAAATCCATTTCTTGCATGACTTCGAGGAAGCTCTGGCGAAGACTCTTTGACCAAAATTGTTGGGAAGGATTTTAAATGACATTTAATCTGGAAAGAGTGGAGTGCTAGATTCTCTCTGGATCAGGTTGAACGGATAAACTCATTTATGAAGTATGTTCCTCGATTTCAGGATACATTTTACATCCACGTCTTTCTCTGTTAGGGTTAGTTAGTTGTTTTCCTAATTTAAAATAAGTGTTCCTTTTGTGTGGGTGAACAAGTAAGAAGTAAGGAAAAAGTAGTAGAAAGAAAAGAGATAGATAGAGAAGCAGATTATGTAAGAGTTAGAGTTATATTATGAATTAGAGTTTTTGTTAGTTTTCTGAAGCAGAACAATCAATGTAAATGATTTCACATTATGAATAAAAGTTGATGGAGTTCTAAGCACAATCTTCTATGTAAATTAGTTGATGCTTGCTAAGGTGGCCCACTTAGTAAGTATCTGTAGGAGAGTAGTTGTTTATCCTTTGCTAATTAAAGTTAGATTTTGTTTTAGAAAGTTTTAGCACAAGCTCAGTCTTATACTGTTCCTGCAGCATCAGGAATCCATCACTGTGTTTGTTCCTGGAGCATAAGGCCAGTTTATAGTTTGTCTCTCAGTTGTAGCTATTATGATTTCTTTTTTGATTAGTTATGAGAACCTTGCATTACCTTCCTGTAGCATAGGTAGAATTTCTCTCCAAGTATTTATTTTCAATAGGTTGTGACTGAAACTGGTTCTTAGTGCACATATAGTGCCGCTCCATTTAAAGCATACGTTCCCTGGTTTGACAAGTAAATGAACAACCATGAAAAGATATTAGTCGCCTGCTAGAATTTCCAATTCCCAGGATAGGTTTTGCTGTGATTTTCATATCCTTTTGTGGGCGCGACCATTTATATCATTGTCAAGGTTTTAATTTTCTATTGACTCCTTATTGTCGGTTCCCAGTCTTTTAAGTCATATCTTATGCCATCAAAATCCATGAAATAACTGGCCCTTTGGTCTAGTCTTGTCGATTGTCATATGTTGGGCCATTATTTTAGTTTTTTGAAGTCGGGCTAAATAATCCTTGTTGAAATCATTTGAGCCTTAAGTCACTTAATCCCATGGGTTTTGGCCTTTTCGACCTAGTCAGGTCCTTATTTTAAAACTAATAATTTCAGCATGTGCAGATATGAAAATACTTGATGACCATTTGATTGTTTAGAGAAGATCTTGGTCGTTCCCCACACACCCGTTCTATTTCACTCCCTATTATTTTATTCTCATGAGCTAGTGAGCATAAGCCATGTGTCAAGTGCATTGGCGGGCCCAGTGTCTTTGTTAAAGATTTCAGGCGGTATTAAAAGGAAATCAACGGTGGTCATTGAATGATGTGGCTGCATCTCAACCGTTCCCCATGTGCCCACTCTATTTTATTCTTCATTAAAATATTCGAGTGGACTGGCAGGTGACTACTATGTGTTGAGTCTAACTATAAGCCCAGTGTTTCCAAATGGTTAGTAAGCAGAGCTTTGAAGAGAATCAACAGTCGATAGCGGGTGATGTGGGTCAATCTTGACCACTCTCCGCTATCCCATGCGGGTCCCACCCTTACTATTTTGTTCTCAATGGGGTGGCAGGAAATTTCTATGTGGAATAACCTGGAGGGCATGAAAGCATTGGAGCAAAGGAAAATATTAATCAAATATTTCAACACGGGGCATGGAGAATAAAGTGTGCACTACTAAAGGAAGATATAATGCACGTTTTTGAGATCTTTTAATCTGGGTCGTTGATTGTGTAAGAAGAATAAGCCTGCGGGAAATTGGTCTTGGATTAAGATGTGAGTATGTAGAAGCTGTGAGATTTAATCTCAGCCCTTCCTTTTCTCCTCGTTGATGAGAGTTGCACATGGGTTAAGGCTCACGAGGGTGAGGGGAAGAAGACATGTGGATTCTGGTTACAATGACAAATGAATGGTGGAGCTCGCAGATCACTAGCAAGTGGTTCCATGTGGCTTTCCATCATTTGATGAATATTGCGGCTGTGTATAGTCAAATTTTTAAATCAAGCCCACTAAATCTAGATCATTCATCAATTAATACACTCATGGGATCAACGGTTGGATTTAAAACTCAGTTTGAAGGCAAGTGAGCCATTCTAGTTTGCATGAGCGAGTCTTAATAACTAAAAGGATGTCAAGCTACTGAAGTAGGAGGTTGCATAGCTATTAAAACCTATCTTGAAAGAATAATTGAGCATTGTGAAGGATATTCTAACCACTTGGAGAGCTTGTGCTTGGTTTCTAGGCTCATCCGACATCAAGGCTAGGATTGTCAACCTGCAAAAGAACCAATAAGTAAATTATTTCCTTCCCATCAGAATTATTGATAAATTGTGGTTTCCCATACCTTTGAGTCAATTAGGGTTTTCTTTGTTCTGCATTTTAAGGTTTGACATTCATAAAAAGAAAATTAGATAATTCGGCATTGCTATAATTTGTGTTGAACCCTTATCGAAGCCATAATTTTGTTCCAAGAAACTAGAAACACTGCTTTGTAAAACTCTTGTGTCATGGCTCCCAAAGCAAAATCAAAAGCCTCTTCATCTAAAGGGGAAGACTTTGTTCCCAAAAGACCTTTGAGTAAGGACCTTACTGACTAGCTGCCACCCTCGACCATTGAGAAATATAAGGGTCAATTTCTTCCCGGGGTCCATAGGTAGTTGAGGGTTTGTTTGATAAAAAATACTCTATTAGGGATGCTAGACTACCTTGTACTAGGTGGGAATTGTTCTATGGTTGGTTTAGGAATAGAAACATGGGTATTTTAGTTGGTAGCCCCTGGAATTGTGACTTAGGAAAGTTGAATGCACCCAATGTCTACATGGATGTTGATTTGCTTAAATTAGTAGCTACCAATTATGATCCAGTCATAAGGTCTATAAGGACATATGACGAGAAGGAAATGGTTAAAATTACCAAGGAAGAAATTGTTCATGTTTTCAAGCTCACTAGGTGGAGTGATGAAATGCCTAAAATTGATGAAAACTTTCTTAGGGAGGAATATGAAAAGACTAAGATTGCATTTAGAGTCCATATACTGTTGAGGTATCTAGCAGAGATTGGGGGATGAAGAATTACATTGGGAAAATTTGATAAGGAACCCTTTCCTGTGAATTATTTTGTTTCATATTTCCAAAGGACCTTTTACTCCATTTGACAAATAATTGGTTATGATCCTGTCACTGGAATTTCCATGGCGTGGATGTATATGTCAGTCCACATTCAACACCCTCAATATTGCATAGTATATGACTATGTAGGGTTCCTGGTAGAAATAATTCATGAAGGTAGTGTAAGATTGAAGAAAGGTGCAGATGGAGTAAGGTTTAGCTATTACTCATTGCTAATGCATATGTTCCAATTCAAAGGTGCACCTTACTTTGGGCAGAGTATGACTTTGGAGAGGAAGGAGGGTACCTTGGATTTTCCTGTTCAGTATTGGACTATTATGTTGGACAAGGATGACATGACATATGACTTTGTGGTGTTTGAGAACTTGTTTATTTTGAAGTTAAAGAGAGCCCTGGTTGGGAATATACCTAGAACTCCCATAGCCTTGCATGACTTCTTGAGACCCAAGGAAAGAAGGCTTGAGTTGGGAGTTGATCACACATTTTTAAGAGTGTATGGTTCCATTGTTGTACCTCACCTACTGCCAAGATGTGTGCTAGAGAGAATTGGTTTCCTTGAAGTAATATGGCAATTAGGAAGTGTGGAAAATGAACATTTTTTGAATCAAGGAAAAGGAACATTTTTACTGCATACACATGTTTCTCTGATTTTATGATGACAAAGAGAGGTTAGAATAAGATACTTGATATACTCAAGGCCTACCGCATGCAAAGATCAATAGAGAGGATTAGGTATGATCTCAAAGGTTTCATGGCTTGGTTGAAGGAAAGGAACAAGAGTTACAAATTTGTGCACATTTTACAATTCCTGGAAGATGTGATAAGAAATGTGTTTGACCTTTTGGAAAAATAAAAAAGAAAAGTATGGTGGATTTCTTTAAGTAAGATGCAGAGAAAGATAAAGGAGAAACTTGACTTCAATATTCTCCCAGAGATTGAAAATGTAATGCAAAAGGTGGAACATGTATCCCAAAATTTTGAGACAATAGTGGGCCACCTTGAAACTAAAGGGGTGATAAGAAAGGATTAGGGGAAATCCCCCATTGAAGAAGAATAGGGTGGAGGAGAAGTCCCTGCTATGGAAGAGAAATCTACATCTCAAGCCCCTAAAGAACCAAAAATGAATTTCTTTGTAAGGAGAAAGCGTAAGGAAAAGAAAAATGTAGTTCCTGCTCCCTACAAACAAGAGGAGCAAAGGCCTCCTTCTAGTGTACCAGAAGTACCACCATCATCTCCTCCAAGGCCAATAGAGCCCAAAATTATGGATATTGATGCTCCACCACTGAATGCATCACCACCAAAAGAGCCACCGTTGAAGAAGCAGAAGGTTGAAGTAACTAGTTTGGTGGACTATGCTGATGAAGAATCTAATGATGAAATTTGGGTATCAGAGCAAGAAATGCAAGAAGGCATGCTCACTGCACAAACAATGATGACGAAACAACAATTAAGTATGAGGTTGAGTAAGGCTGACCTCACTAGGCTTAATGGTAAAGATGATATTCAGGTGGAAGCATGCACAAAGTTTTTGGATGATGATTCATTTGTAAAGTATCAAGATTTTATGGAGTTTGTATATAGGGCTAAGAGACATGAATATGTCAACAACCTGGCCATAGAAAGAAGTCTTGATCCAAAATTTCCTAATGCCACCATCCAGGTAAAGGTTTTGAATGAAATGAGAGCTAAGTTCCAAAAAATGACTGCAAAGGAGAGTAGAGAATTGGTGAGAAATAGTGGTATATTATTACTTCCAAAATGGGATTTAGCTTCTTCCATATCCTTTGATACAATAAAGAGATGTGATAGACCTCTCTACAATTCAAAAGAAGTGGAAATTGCATTGCAAGGGTCTGCTTTCAGTGGATAATGTGATGCATTAGCTATTTGGTCTCTATCCCCAAGCACAAGGAAGCCATACATTGTTGAGCCTGCACCTAACTACAATGAAGGCCTAATACTAAAGAGGGTGTCAGAAACATCAGGTCTGGAGGTAGAAAACATCTTAGTACATGTTGCACAGTTCACAAGAGCCACTATGGAATCTGTAACTACAGAAAAGGAGAAGCTCGGGACAAAACATAATAATTTGTTAGTTGACTATGGAAAGCTTCAACAACAAAATATGTAGCTACAGACAATAGTGGTATTATTGGAGGAGAAGTTGCAAAGTTTGAAACTAGGAAAGCATAAGTAGACTAATTTTGATTCCCCTACCACTTCACAAGAAGCTGCACCCCCTGAATTTACCCCAAAAGTAAGTTCCTCTTGGGAAATTGTGCTATACAACATAAAAAATGCCACATGTTGAGGAAGATATTAGCAGGGAGGAGTTGCTCAAGCAGCTAAATGAGTATAAAGAGAAGTGTGACAATCATAACAAGGAGGTTTTCAATAGGAATATTGAAATGTCACTATGGTATTGAATCATTTGAACATAAGGGGTAAATAACAGATTGAATAGCATTCATTATAGCTATTCATCCACGGTGGCTGGTATAAATAATTTTGACAATGAAAAAGCAAGAGCTATTTCACTTATGGAAACATGGATCCCTAGGATGAAGGAACTAAGATTGATGTCAATTGGAGCTAAGCAGGATGCTAACCCCCCTAAAAAGTTTAAGCCCACTCATAATCTTGTGGGTAAAATTGAGGAGTACGGGGGAAACATTGAACTTTTGGAAATCAAAATAAGGGAATTGGAAAATTCCTTTCATAAATTGCATCATGGTCTCCTCCCATCCATTCTAAGAGATTATGGTAGCATAACAACCCTGCACGAGTGGATAGATGAAACTAATAAAACCATTGCACAATAGGAAGTCTCAATTTATCAATAGCATTGCATGGGTATAGTGAAAAGAAATATGGATATGTTGGCTCATGCAAAGATTGTATTGTCATAATTTGATAGGGAGGCCAATCAAATTGTTACCAAGTACTCACCTTATAGAGAGAAGGATGATGAGGTTATGACTTTCAACTGGCCTACTGAAGAGGAATTCTTGGCATGGAGAGATACGTACTTGGAGGGGGTGGTGGATTAATATGAAATGGTGGTGTGGTGATTTGAAATTTTTGATTTTGAAGTCTACAATCAAGATGAATAACGAGTAGATGAAAATGCACTACATAGCCTGGATTTAGTACATATTAGGCTTTTGCTAAGGTATAGAAAATATAGTGAATTTTCTTCAAATTGAATTGATGACAGGTCTACAGATGTGGAAATATTATTTTTCCTTTCCTTTTCATTTCTTTTATGCTTTCTTTCACTTTCACTTTGTGTGCGTTGACACAATTTTTGAGGAAACTGTTTGAAGATGCCTTTTGAAAGGTGGGATCGGATCTCCAATGATGAATGAAGACTACTCTTATTTCAAACATGTTTCCCACCACCTAGGAACACATAGTAACAAAAAATGGAATATATATTATAGCGGTCCAATAAGGTAATGACATGTGTACTTTTTGGCCTGAGGCTTGTTTTTCTCATTCATTTCTATAAGAAGGAATTTGGGGCTAGAAAGTGGAGGTTGGTTGAATTGTAATTGATACAGCAAAATATTGAGCATAGCTTGAGTTTTGTCTTAAGTCTGTGTTTGTAGTTACTTATGTAATTTTGATAATAGGATAGAAAATACAATAGAGAATGATATCAATTTTATGGTTATTGTCTCTCCTTTGTACTTGTTTTATGAGTTATGAATGAAAATAATCAAGGATTGTTTTGTTCATCGCTATTGTTTTCCAATGGATGTTTAATTTCATTCCTGATTTTTAGTTCAATGAATTAATGAAAATACTTGGATGGGATTGTTAACTGATATGAATTAGGTGCTAGGATATATGTAAGCAATGATGGTCATGAATGTAATGTGGGAGTATTGTAATGCAATGTTTCTTGAGATTATATGCTGCTATTGTTGAGTTGTTATCTAGTTGCATAGGTTTAGATTGACTGTGTTTAGGATAAGGCACTGGTTTAAGAGAGATATTCATAAGTTAGTTTTTTGGGTCAGTTCATTAGAAAATCACTCTTTATTTAAAAACTTTCAAATGAGTTACCACTATCTTTACATTGAGTTTCACAATTCTCATGCTCCAAGTGTAGGGTATTATTAAAAGATCTACCAACTCTTTTGATACGCTACGTTGTTGAGTGGTTATTGGAGAATTATCTATTGTTTACAATGTATTTAAATATTGGTCATTAAAGTTCTTAAGTATACATTGTGGGATTACCCTCCTGGGTTTCACAAAGCCCAAAATGTAGGACTAAAATTTTTGCAACTTTTACTCGTTCATTGGCCAATCCCTTTAGATTACTAATTACTGGAAATGGAAAAGTCCACAGGAAATACTGAAGACCAACTTGATTCTTAAAAAATAACCAACAAATTGGAAATTTTGTTGGGGATTTGCTAAGTCCAAAGTCTCTAGTTCAAATTTGGTACATCCAGAGTCAAGTATTATATTATTCTTCATTGTTGAAGAATAATTGGTTCAAAATTGTAGCACAAAAGCCACGTCTAGTCTTATGCATCACATTCTAGTTTATTTTGTCACTTTATGTTGGGTTATGTTCATAGTCTTCTCTAAAATTACAAATACCAAGTCGAAGTGCAATCACTTCCTATTTCCCAACATTTTGGGTGGTGACTCTGAAGTCTGATATACTAGTGTAAAGATAAACTCTCAAAGAGAACATGAGAATACGGATTCTGATACATTTGACACCATGAAGAAGACCAAGAGCTATATGAAAAAGCATCTGGAGCAGAAGCTGGAACCTAAGCTTGCAAAGGACAAACAACCATTATGGGTGAATAAAACTACTAAATCTGGTAAGTCTGTTGAGTCCCTTGATGAAGCATCTTCTACTTTTAATAATGAAGTAGATAGTGGAAATATCTAGGGAGAAGCACATGAAATTGAAGAGCCTAATGTAGACCAAGGGAGTTTTCCTATTGAGCAAGTATTTGACAATGAATTTGATGTGTGAAGAGAGGAGGATAGGTGGGAGTTTTGGGATAAGAATAAGAAGTTCTCAGAGCCTTTAACCCCTGGTGTTGGATCTATCTTCAATGGAAAAAATTTCAAACCAAGGGGAGAATTTCCCAATATAGAAGTGCACATTTCCCTTGAGGAAGATCTAGTTGATCAAGCCTATTATACTCTTGTGGCTAGTGAGGTTGGAAATATCTTAGAAAATGAAGAAGATGGAGACAAAGACATGCAAGCCTTAGAAGAAGAAAAACTTAGGATTAAGGAAGAATAATAAAATAGACAAAAGGGGTTGAAGGAGAAGGAAGATAGGATTATAGCTAAGCAACTCAAGAGAGATGCTCAGAAACAAAAAATAGAGAGGATGAGAGAAGATGTTGCTAGGCGAAAAGCCTTCATTGAAAATTTCTCCAAGTTGGCTACTAAGATTACCCATGAAATTCCTAAATTATGAATCCAGATGGGAACCTCTGCTACTAATACAGATACCTCTTCTGTTGCAACTACCAGAGCCTTAGATCCTGTTGCTACTAAGAAATCATCATTTATAGATCATGGGAAGAAGCCCATTGATCAAATAAAGAAGAGTAACTTCAATAATTTCAATAACAATACCAACACAAGTACCCATACTTCATCTGTTAAAATCCCCACCAATGCATTATACTCAGAAAAATGCATTAAATAAGGCTCATGGATGCAAAATAAGGCCAATTAAAGCATAAAGAAGCCAAATTAATTAATAAAGCCCTAGATTAGTGTGAAAGTGTAAAGGTACACTTTACAACACCCTAAATAAGGCACAATTAAGTCTATTTAGTTTACAATGGTCCAAAACTTAATGTGAAGGTGTAAACAAATACACTAAATTAAGGTAAAATTAGGTCTATTTAGCTTAGAAGGGCCCTAAACCTAATATGAATGTGTAAACAACATTAAAAAACTAGATCAAGGAAACATTAGGCTCAATTTAACATTAATTATTCCTAAATTAAGTGTGAAAATGTAAAGGACGAAATTTTTCTACACTACAAAAGGAAATAGAAATGTATGACAAAATGATACTTTTTTGAATGCAAATTTCAAAAGAAAATATGATCTAAATGACTGAAACACACCCTAATGCAAGCTATGATGCAATATGGATGTAATATTTTTAGATTTTTATGACTTTTTATGATGCAAATATGAAATCCTAAATGAGAAATGCAACACAAATTGATGGAAAACCTAGATCTAGGGTTTAAAAGACTACCAAATCATAAAGTTGTGATGTTAAATGTTAGGTTCACCAAAATGTAACATAGAAAAAGGTGAACCTAAATGTTTAATGTGTAAACCTAGGGTTACTTAGGATCCTTTTTCCAAGTTACTTTAGAAGGTGGATCAACAAGGTGAGTAGATTGACTATCTACCATAAAGGTGAGCCAATTAGACCTGGATCCACTTTCTTAGGGCCTTGAAGATAGACAGAAAATGTTCTAGAATGATTAACCTAATTGAGCTATATGACCTAATGTGATAAATGCAATAATTATGAAGATACATAGATGGAAACAAAAATTTGCAAGTTGATCTGAGAAGAATCAGATGATGTGTACCTATCACCAAGAGCTAGATCTAACATGTAGAGGGGGATACAGTTGCCAAGGGGAATATGGTACCTGATATGGAGTCCTAAAATTGATTCTACAATCTTCTAATGATGATTGACCTTCTGTTTCCTGATTTTAAACTTGTTAGAATGTCATCAATAAATTCTGTAGACGAGTTTCTGTGGCTTGACTAGATATATGACAACAAATGAAACAATGGAGAAATTTCCTTCAATATTCTTTAAATCCTCTTCAAACCTGTAACCTGCAAATTCAAAAAGAGAGGAAATGTTGGGCCATTTAGGGGCTTGCCTCAGTCAAACCCCATGTAAGTGTTTCCACTTCCACAATGGCAATGTTAATGATAGAAACAATAATTAAAAGGAAGGAATGATGGATGAACAAATTCTGCAGCTCAACATCCTTTAATGGATTCCTTGAGGGACTAAAATCATGCACATCACCTCAAGGATCTTGGAGCTTGTTTTATATATTTTCTTGAATGCTTGAATGCTTGGAGAACTACAACAATGTTAACCTTCACAAAACAATAACATGAACACACATGGAATTTGACTTGATGTTGGATCTTGAATTACTATAATAAAGCTTTGATAATGCTGCTCTTGACTTGCTCTTAACAATAGTTTTTGCTCTTGAGTGTTTAATGCGTTTTATTGCTAGATTGATTTCAAATGATAAAATAACTAGGTATTTATATGCAATTTTTCTAATTTCCCAAAAATCAAATTCTAAAATCCGACAATTGAAATTTGAATTCTAAATATTAAAATGCCACCAACAACATATTAAAAATTGGTCCCCAACAAGATAGGGGGACCCATACGCCCATGGGTGTATGGGTCTTAGTCCTATCTACTAGGACATTAAGTGTTAGGATCATAAAATTAATTGTTTGTATTTATTCAATGCTTGCAATTTTGTTAGAAAATGATAAAAATAGGCTTTGGAATGCATAATTTAGGAAATTAAGGACTTAATTAGGCTCATTAATTTAGGGGGGGAAAAACATATTGTGAAATTGTTAAGGGTGACAATTTTCTACACTACACTTACAACACCTTTAAACCTTTGATAAAATTACTTTATAGTCCTTCCTTTCTTTTTGTATAGGAGTGAATTTGCACCTCTTATGCAAATTCCCCTTTTTTCTTTTCTCCATTTTAGAAAACCAAGTTTGAAGGCTGAATTACACCTAAGCCCATTGGTTTCCTTCCACTTGGAACTTGTTTTGAGCATCGTTGGGGGAATTTCTATTGGATATTCCCGTGCAGCTCACAGATGTCCATGCGACACACTTAAGTCCTTGGCAGATTCCTATGGCTGAACCTGCAGAGGCGTTACACTTCTCATTGGCAGTCGATTTGTAACACCCCCTTTGGCCAACCGACTCGAATATTGCCGTTTGCTTCATCTTTCCTTCAAATTCACTATTCACTATTCCATCCCATCCTCTACACAAGCTTCACAATCTCTTTGGAATATTTTCAAGCAATCTTCAAACATTCTAGCAACACTTTAGCACTCCATAGCAGCAACAACATCACTCCATCACTTTAGTAGAGCAAGTGTGGGACAACACCATTGCAGCAGAGGCTTGAGTTCCTCTCATTTTCTCCCCCATTAGCCATGAGTGCTCTTGGTGGAAGTGGTAAGATTTCCCCTCCTCTCCTCTATTACTTGGTTGAGTAAGTACATTTACTGTTTTGTAGTGTTTTAGTGTTCTTTGCTTTATGTCCTTCCTTTATCATAATATTTCTCCATTGTTGTACACTTGGTTGTTCATGGAGGTGGAAACACCAAAGTAGGGGTCTGATTGAGGTAGGCCCCTTAACAACCCCAACCATCCCTCTTCTTTGTGTAGGTGAATGTGCTATTGAGAGCTAGTTGGCGAACAAATTCCTTTGTGAGATTATTCTCACCACCCTAACTCTCGCATTTTTACTTTATCATAGTAGAGCATATTTTGTTTATGTCATAGTGTTAGTTTGGCCCTTTAGTGGTAGTTAGCTAGGCTGTTAGTCTTTTTTCTTAAGTTTGACCTTATCTCTTTAGTTGTTTGGTCGTACGGATGCTAGCACACTTGAGAGATGCCAGCGTGTCATGCTATCATCCCAGGACTGCGCTTTCATCCTTGGGTAGAGAGCTTTTTGAGGCATAGTGTTGAACCTGAAAATTGGCTCGCCTAGCCCTGTTCTATATTTTGGGTATGTAGAGTGGTTGAAGTACCTTATAGTCCTCATCATTCTCGTCCTGCATTTCCTAACATCCCAATAAGCTAAGGTAAGTTAGGGCAGCCTTTCACTCTTGGCTCTCCATGACCTAGGGCCTTGAATGTGGTCAGTCTCCCTCTCTTACATTTTTGGTGAACACGATATGAACCATTTTGGTTCCATTTTGCGATATTGATAGTTCCTTTCCTTGTACTCTAGGAGTGTTGTAGGTGTGAGTGTTGTAAGGCTGTCATCTTACAACCCAACCTACGACCCCTAGTTGGTGTAGTTGGAAGGTTCTGAAGGTGTTGCGTGATAAAACCTTAATTGGGTCATTGTCTTATCCTTTAACCTTTAGGGACTTTATGAAAGTACCATCTAGTATGTATAATGGACTCCTTCCTGCATCAACCTATCTCCTCTATGTAGCTTATGGATAGTGGTACTAGTATAACCTTCACTTCACAGGACTTGCCAATGGGTTTTAACAAGGAACCGTCTCCTCTTTATATCCCTATGCAGATCAATGGAAACATTGTAGCGGGTGTTCTCATTGATCTGACATCACAAGTGAACATAATAACTAAGGAGATTATGCTAATTATTTTTTTACATAAAGATGGGTATGATGCAACTGTGAGTACCATCTGCACACATGACATAATTTATGTGTCCCCTTTGGGTAGTATTGTCCTGTCGGTCTTGGTTGGACTTGTGCAAACCCTTTCCTAGTACCTGCAAAACAACATGAATAAACGAGTTAGACAAGGAAATGCAAGCCAAAAGAAGGATTCCCCATGAAATCCATTTACAAATTAAACTCGGAATGAAAAGAATGAAGAACACAAAGAAAATGATAAAAACTTGATTCAATCCTAATTCAAATAGCAAACACTTGATCCCATGGGGGAATTGGTGCCAATTTGATGCGAAAATTGGCCCTTTCCCAAATCCTATGATGCAAGATTCGAATATTGAAGAGATTGTTGATCCACTTTTGATGAAAAGGTGAGAACTTCAAGCCAAATCTGCAAAAAACCTAGCTAAGAATTCAAATGATGGATGAAATTGGCTAATGATTTGAGCATAGTAAGTTTACTCAAATTGTGGATGATAAAATGAGGAGAGGAGCTCTTTATTTATAGGATTTCAAGATGGATGAATGCCCAATTTTGAGCAATGTGGGACTAACATTCATCCAATGATATGGTGCCACTTGTCAAGCTATGAATGGATGATGGTTGTGCAAGATTTGAGGTTTGTGCCAATAAATACCAATATTTGAAATTCAAATTTGTTGAAATGACATGTAAGAGGGAAGAGAAAATGCAATAAATGCCACTTGGCTCAAGGAAAAGGACATGTAAGAGGTTTTAAATGCCTTGTTGAATGTACATGTTGACTTGGAATTTTTGAATTCAAATTGAGAGAATATTCCAAAAAGATGCCATGTGAGGAAAATAGGGATTTAATAAATGAATTAAATCTATTTTCATGTGCAACTTGCATTATCTAGAGGATGTGACATGAGATTAGATTAAATTAATCAATGGTTAATTAATTTAACATGAGATTAGCTGATGTGACTTATTTGACTTAGATTTATGGATTTATTTAAATAAGATAAGAGAGGAATATAATAAGAGGCTAATTAAATAAATATTTTGATTTATTTAATTAAAAGGGATGGTGTTAGATTAAATCAAATAAGGTTTTAATTTATTTAATTTAATGGATAAAATTTAGAGATTTAATTAAATAAATTGATTATTTAATTAAATAGGGATAATTAGATCAGATGGATTGATTTAATTAACAAGAGAAAGTGACTTAATTAGACGATGATTTATTTAATTAAGAGATGAACATTGATGAATTTAATCAGATAGGGGAATTTGATTAAACGGTTAGACCGAGGGATGATTCAGGAAGAAATGATGTTAGTAAGTCAGGATTGAATGCATGATGTCAATCAGTATATTTTTTATGTCTACATTTTGCCCCTCTTTGAAGCAATGCACTTTTTGTGTTGATTCAAAGAATACACGATCTCGATCAAAGCCAAAATTTTTGATATTCAAAATTTTTCCCCACTGCTACATGGCGAGAGAAAACATACCATTATAATGTCCCCTTGAGAGATCAGACGAAAATTTTAATTTTTTGGGTGATCTTGCGAAAAAAGTGACAAAGTGCCCGACAGGTCTGAAAGGGGTTCGGGAGGCTAAAAACGTGTCTAAATGCAATAAAACGATGAAAAACAAGCCTCAAATGGACAAAAATAGGTTTGGGGGTCCAAAACCCTAGCAAGATAGCCCTAGAGGGTCAAAAAACCCTAATTTTTAGGATTAAAAGGGGCCCGAGGGGTCACTTTCAAATCATTTTCACACACCTCCGCTAGCAAACCTGCGATTCGAGCTCTGACCTCCTGACGATATGGCGCAACAATAGCTTCCTCTGCACATTTCGAACCGAGTTTGGACCTACAAGCGACCACCTGGCATTAGTGCCTTAGTATGTGACCCTAACTGAAGTTTCATTTTTTCATTTTAACGCATTTATTACTGCTTTTAAGGAGTGCTCACCTCCAATGGTGCTATTATAGTGCCGCTCGGTGTTTAAAGTGCACCACTAATTCCCTCTTTACACCACAACGACACTGTTTAGCACCGCACCGGTGCAATTTGGAGTTTAAAAACTCCACC
Source organism: Sequoia sempervirens (assembly GCA_007258455.2). Classification (NCBI taxonomy): domain Eukaryota; kingdom Viridiplantae; phylum Streptophyta; class Pinopsida; order Cupressales; family Cupressaceae; genus Sequoia; species Sequoia sempervirens. The sequence goes on from VDFB02047230.1 coordinate 429,747,203, forward strand.
GCTGGGCTCGGGCTCGGCTCAAACTCGGTGGGCTAGTTTGGAAAAGTGCGTCGCAACGACGCCCTTTTCATGAAAACTGCGATGCTGGGGGCCAAAGTGCACCGTGGCGGCGCTATTTGGCCAAATTCTGGGTCCAGCGTCGGAGTTTGAGAAAACTCAAACTACAATGCCTTCACAAACTGCGACGCTGGGAAAGAGTTTGGAGCGTTAGGTCAGGAATTTTCCAAAATTTTTAACATGTTGACTTTGTGTGATGCATGACGGGCCCAGGGAGCTTTATTCTCGAGAGCACCAATTGCGGGATTTGGCGATCATCCTACAGGACCTGAGTGACAGAGACCAAGACTGACTGGGAGCTACTGGCCTATGGCATATTGCATACACAGCGCCCGTGCACACACACCTCAGGATGTTGTCAGTGCTGGCGGAGCAGTGGCACAACGAGAGGTCGTCATTTCATCTTCCCACTGGTGAGACGACCGTCACATTGGAGGATGTCTGGCGTATACTATGTTTGCCCATTCATGGGTGCCGAGTGATCTACAACATGGAGGAGGGGCGCGAGTGCTATACTTGAGTCCTCGCTATGCGCGACATTATTTATTGCGAGGGTCAGATCGAGCTGGAGAGATGGAGCGATACAGGGTTATATCACCTCCCTTCCGCTGGGCTGTTGCAGCGATTATTTTGGGTTTGGTTGCCCTAGACAGACGAGGGTGGTATTTCAGTCCTGGATGGGGATACTACTGGGAGAGGATGGTCTAGGACAGACCAGTTCGTTTCGCATGGGGGCTCGTCCTTCTTGCTTCACTTTACAGGGATATCCAGGAGTATGCATACGTGGATGGCAGAGCGCTAGGAGCTGGAGTGACCTTGCTGCATATTTGGGCGTGGGAGCACATTTCTGTGCTATTTCCATAGGTTGTTCTTGTTTTGATGGGGGCAGAGGATGCTCTCGTGACACAATACAGAGTTGGTGTGTCTTTCACACATACTAGAGAGCATGGGATCCCCTACTGGAGGTGGGTCATAGATGAGATGCTTGTGTTCACTTGGAGACCATACCTTGGTCTACCCAGATGCAGATCAGCTCTTCTACAACCATCAGGATCGATACATGTAGGGGCAGAAGCACACTATGATAGAGAGATACCTATCTGGGTGTGTACAACGTCAGTTTGGGGAGCTGCAGGATCAGCCAGATGACGGCTATGTAGCCATTTTTGCACCCAGTCTGACATAGGGATCATGGGGGCCTGGTATTCCTACTGTGGAGGCGGTTGACAGTTTTTGACATTTGGTGGTCCAACCTTAGGCCTATGATTAGGGTTTGGTAGATCTGGGCACCACATAGGCCTACAAAGACTGGTTTAGACCTCCTCTTCGGTTGACTGTCCCAGGTGAGGATCCGGAGGCATATAGGGTCAGAGGCAGGGGTAGAGGACGAGGACGAGGGTGGGGACCGAGGATCGAGATCCGATAGGATCTGCCAGAGGTGCCCCAGTTCCATGGTCAGGGAGATGTCCCCATGCAGGACCAGTAGTAGGATCTCCTAGTCCCACCACTACGAGCTGAGGGTGAGGGTCAGGTTCATGCGCAGCCACGGGCACAGCCAGGAGGGCAGGTAGACGCACGGGATGCCTTGATTTTGCAGTTACAGGCACAAGTACAGGGAGTGACGGCTGAGAGAGACCAGGCACAGGCTGAGAGGGAGCAACTTAGAGTAGAGAGGGACCAGGCTATGCAACAGAGGTAGGTTGCAGAGCTACAGGCAGTGACAGAGCTAGGCCGCAGGCAGTAGATTGAGAGTATGACAGCCTCCTCGTCCCAGGGTATTGTGCCAGTACGATCTTATAGAGATGCTATCCAAGAGATAGAGTACTACCGCCGGGCCTACCATGACCATGTACCTAGAGCAGATTGGGTTCTTGAGTACTCAGAGCGGGCCAGTCAGAGACCACTAGAGGGTCACGGTGACAGGGGCGAGGGAAGCATCCATAGAGATTGGGCTTGATCCAGATTTTATGATGTACTTTTTGTGCTTTACGGGCTCATTTTTGATAGCCTGATGGGAATTTTGTACTGATTGACACATATGTACAGTGATCTGATTATTATTTGTATTATGACAATTGATGATATGATATATATATGAGTTGATTTTGATGAGATGTACCATGTACTTTTATTTATGCATGGATGGTTTATTTCTATATGATTTGCAATGATGTTCCTATGGATGCATTTATTTCTAATGATGTATACGATGCTATGATGTGAAATAATGTGTGTAATAATGCTTAATTATGAGATGATTTATGAATGGATGTAATATGATGCGATGGTCCTGATATGATGCAAATGGTTTTATGAGATGCTTTAGGATAACAAATGTTGTTATCCTAAATGATGATGTATGTGATGTAAAGATATGTTGATGATATACTGATGTGTAATGAATAAAATGCTTATATGTCTATTTGCTTATGATTATAATCATTATGGAATGCTTTTATAGATGCTATGTGATGATTTAGATGGTAATATGAAATGGTTATGAAATGCAAATGAATGCTATGCGATGTAATGTAATGGGTGAAATGTGATGACATGTATGCACCTTTTCATGGATGTTCATGATAGCCTGTTTATATGATGATTGAAATGTGATGTCTCCTATATGATATGTTTATGCAATGTGTATGATTTCTATATGACATGCTTATGCAATATGCTAATGATTTGTGGATGCAGGATTGATGATGATGATGGTGATGGTGATCAATTGTCATAGTACCTTGTTAACATGGTCAATAAGGAGAGAAGAAGTGATTTCAACAAGATGCAAGATGACACAAATGCATATGATGATGGTGATTACTTGCCGAGGAATTGGGATTTTCAAAGGGCCAAATTTTCTTATGTTTGATAACACATATATACAATGCATCAAGGTATAAAAAACCAGGATGGCATAGTACCTAGTGCGATGGACTTTGACTCGACAATGAGATAGGAGTATCCTTGTTCACACCTAACATACAGAAACCTTGCTAGGATGTACTTCAGAAGTTTTAGAAACCTCGGACCAAAACACAGAAAGGTAAACCTATCCTTGTAATAGTCAACAAGTTTCCCTAGACCTCTTTCATACATACCTATCAAAGCAAGTATTCGCCAAGGTTATATTGCAAGAACGTCCAACAAGCACAACAGACAAAATATAATGATCATTACCCCATTCCTATTTCTCTAAATCCGTTATTTTGGGATATCATTGAGACGTCCTTGGAATGAGTTCAAAATAAGATAAGTTAAAAAATAAAGACCAAGTAAACAAACAAACTGATGCTCTTCAATACCGCTAACGGAAAGAGGATGTGTTTTCTAAGATGATAACCGAAACTTATTGCCAAAAGATAATGCCCATTGTAGGAAGGATTCATCCTAGGACATGTTAGTGGATGGCAGCACACCATTTCATTTATAGGGGACGATTGATATGGGACCATTTCAGATGATGTGTTACTGATACGAAGAGATAACCAACTTGCCTACGCACTAACTTAGACTTTAGACTTGATGCTTGGAGTTTTTCGTTAATACCTGCTAGACTTGTTTCTAATTGTTTCACTAAAGGTTGATGATGACGATCAAGTTATTATGGATGATGATTATTGCGGGTGCAAGCGAGATGAGACAGATGCATTTTTTCAAATATTTGGATGTTTTTGATGTTTTACAATGTTTTGAGGCTGTTTTTTGGTATTTTTTGAGGTTTTGCAAATGTTTTGATTTTCAAATTTTCAAATGTTTTTGGGATTTTCTGAGATTTTGACCAAGATACTAACCTAAAGACCTATCCTAGGGGCCTCGAGGGCTGATCAACGATGAGCCTTGCCTACGTTATATATGCAGAGACCACATAGTTTGACTAATGACTTGATTTACAAATGACGATATACATGATGAGATGTCAGTTTATTATGATGGACTCCTATAGGACTGACCTAATGTCTCAGGGGATGATCAAATATCAACCTTGCCTACGTTCAGGCTCAGAGACGACGTAGTTCGACAAGACGACCTTGTTTTGGGTTTTTTTGATATGATTTTGATGTTTTGGATTTTCGATATGTTTTGAATGTTTTTGGATTTTTGATATGTTTTGAATGTTTTTTTTGATTTTGAGGACTTTAAGACCATACACGAATCTCCGATGAGAACGCCCCTAGCGGATGCAATAGACTACTCGATAAAGGCAGACAAACCGACCTTGAGGATGGGCCGAGTAGTACTAGGAGGGATCATGATATAATGCAGACCAAGCTATGGTGCACGCGAGTGGATGTGATGGATGGAGACCGAATGCAATGGATGATGGAAGCGAAATGGAGGGATGATGACGAACAAGCCGTGAGATCCTGGTGGATGGACGTGCTTATTTTACACAAGGAGCCTGTTTGCCTAGGTTTTCACCGAGGTACTTGCCCAAAGTGCCACCAAAGTGGTTTTCACTATAGGACAATTTTTGATCCCCATTTTTGGATTTTTTGCTTTTTGCTTTTTTTGCTTGTTACCAAGATGCTGTTTGCTAGGTTTTCACCAAAGTAACCATTTTTTCGGACTTTTTCTAATTTTTTGGATTTTGGGTTCTATACCTTGAAAGATTTAGGCATAAAACTTTTTGAGATGGGAGCTATTCATTGGCTCCTGCAGAGGTTCCCCCTCAGGTGTTGATAATTGATATGCCCCTAATTTATAACTTGCTGTTATGACAAATGGTCCTAACCAATTAGGTTCGAACTTGCCTTTGCTGCTGGGATTTGGGACATTCTTCTGATTTTCTTTTAAGACCAATTCTCTGACTTGGAAAGTCCTACTTTTGATCTTCTTGTTGTAGCTTCATTTGAGTCTATTTTGATAGACTTGTAAATGATTTAGAGCATCTATGCGTTTCTCATCCAGTAACTCCAGCTCGTTTAATCTTGACACCCGATAGTTCTCATTAGTGATGAGATTTTGCAATGATATTCTGAGAGATGGGAGCTCAATCTCAATGGGGAGTACAGATTTTGATCCATAGACCAAGGAGAATGGGGTGGCGCTAGTGGGTGTACAAATACTGGTTCGACAAGCCCAAAGGGCAAGATTAAGCTGCAAGTGCTAGTCACGACCTGCGTCATTGACTATTTTCTTAAGGATTTTGAGGATGGTTTTGTTCGTGGCTTCTGCTTGGCCATTGCCTTGGGGATAGTACAGGGTGGAGAAGTGATGCTAGATTTTGAATTTCTCGCACAAGTCGCGAACCTCCTAGTTCTTGAATGGTGATAATGGCTTGTGGGACACCGTAATGACAGATGAGATAGTTTGAGATAAATTTTGAGATCTGCTTCCCAGTGATATACATCATGGGTATGGCTTCCACCCACTTTGTGAAGTACTCAGTTGTAGTTATGATGAACTTATGGCCATTGGATGAGGTGGGTGAGATTTTTCCAATAAGATCGAGTCCCCACTGTGAGAAGGGCCATGGTGTGACGAATGGGTGAAGCTCTTGAGCTGGAGCATGGATGAGATCTCCATGCTGCTGACATTGTAAACACTTTTTAGCATGATCATGCACTTCTCTTTCCATTGTGGGCCAGTAATACCCAAGCCTCAGTAGTTTCTTGTCGATGGTCATTCCACTCGAGTGTGAGCCACAAATACTATTATGAACCTTGGTTAGAGTGGTTAATGCCTCCTCAGCATTTAGACAGCGTAGCAAGGTACCTTCTATGCTTCTACAGTATAAGGTATCACTTAAAATGACAAATCTAGATGCCTTTTTGTTGAAGGTTCGTTTTAGGCTTGATGGTAGGTCAGCGGGTATGACTCTTATGCGAAGAAATGTGTAGATGTCATGGTACCAAGGATCGCCAGGACCAATGATTTCGCACACAAATTCTTATTCTGGTACCTCAAATGCGGGAACGAGAAGCTACTCAATCAAGAATTCATATTTGGGAACATTATGAGGGATGTTTAATAGAGACCCCATTGTAGCCATGGCGTCTGCTGCTCTATTGTTGGTTCTCAGAATCTGCTCAAATGTTATGTCAATGAAGGATTCCTTTAGAGTCTCCACCAATTTCTTGTATGAAGTGAGCTTATCATCCTTAGTCTGATATTCATTATTGACCTGATTTATGATCAACTGAGAGTCTCCGTAGACTTTGAGGGCTATGATATTCCATTATATTGCTATCCTGAGGCCTATAGTCAAAGCCTCGTATTTCGCAATGTTGTTAGTACAAGGAAATGCTAGTTTGTATGACCTTGGTATATAGTCTCCCTATGGTGTGATGAAGAAGACACTAGCTCCTGATCCATGTTGTGTGTATGAGCCATCGAAGTATAATTTCCAGTGATCAGCTACATTGAGGTTAAAGATGGGCTCATCTGGAAATTCAGATACAAGAGGATTCTCAGAATAAATGGGTGCTTCTACTAATTAATCTGTAATAACCTGTCCCTTAATGGCTTTGCGCTCCACATACTCGATGTCATACTCTGACAATATCATTACCCATTTTTCCATTCTACCTGTGAGCATTGCTTTTGATAGTAGATACTTGAGGGGATCAATTTTTGCAATGAGCTTTATCTTGTGTGCCAACATGTAATGTCTAAATTTTTGGGATGCAAACACTACTGCGAGGCAAGCTTTCTCGATAAATGAGTAATTTAGCTCATGACCGACCATTGTCCTGCTGATATAGTAGATAGCCCTCTCCGTTCTGTTTTCATCATGCTGAGCCAAGAGAGCTCCTAGGGCTACTGCTATTGCTGACACATATAAGATCAATTGCTTTCTTGGGATAGGTGGCATTAATACTGGTGGTGTCAGTAGGTATTCCTTGATTTTGTTAAATCCCTCTTCACATTTTGTGTCCCATTTATACGCTACCCCCTTGTGGAGTAGGTGAGAATATGGATTCTGCTTGTCTGCCAGTTGTGCTATAAATCGTCGAATGGATTGAAGTTGGCCTTGCAGGCCTCTCAGTTGTTTTAATGTCTTTGGTGCTTCCATCTTCAGGATTGGTTTGACTTTTTTTGGATCCACCTCGATACCCCTCGTGGAGACTATGTATCCTAGCAATTTACCTGATTGTACGCCGAAGATACACTTCTTGGGATTTAATCTAACTTTGTATTCCTCTAGTCTGTCAAAGATAACACCTAGGGTTGCTATATGATCTTGTCTTTTTCTTGACTTAGCTAGAATGTCATCGACATAGTCTTCAACTATTTTGTGAATCATGTCATGGAATATTAGTGTCATGGCCCTTTGATAGGTTGCTCCTGCATTCTTTAGGCCGAATGGCATCATGTTCCAGTAGTAGGTCCCCCATGGACAAGTGAAAGCCATTTTATGTTGATCTTCTTTTGCTATCATGATCTTGTTATATCCTGAAAATTCGTCCATTAGTGATAGCATCTCATGCCTTTCTATCATGTCTACTATCATGTCAATATTGGGAAGTGGGAAATCATCCTTGGGACATGCATTGTTCAAATCTCTGAAATCTATACAGATTCTTATGGCTCCATCAGGTTTTGATACACGTACCAAGTTTGATACCCATTCTGGATAGTCAATTGGTCAGATAAATCCTGCATCTAATAGCTTTTTGAGCTCCATTTTGACCAATAAGGCTATTTGAGGGTGCATCTTTCAAAGCTTTTGTTTGACTAGTTTTGCTTCTAGATACACTACTAAATGATGAACCACAGTTTCTGGATCTAGCCCTGGCATGTCAACATAACTCCATGCAAAGTTTATTTGTCTTTCCTTTAGGAATGCTGCTAGGAGTTCTTGCTCTTCTGTTAATAGTGATTCCACATAGAATGTGATATGCGGGGTCTCCTCTGTTCGTATGTTGACTGGACTAAACTTTTCGGCCAAGACTGTTGATTTCTCCTAATGAATGGCTCTTAAGGGAAGATTGAATCCTTCATGCTTAGGCACCTCAAAGAGTTTTTCACTGTTGGATACGTCCTTTCTTTTTACTATTTTCTTATTAGAGAGTGCCACAATGTGGTTTTCACTCAAGGACTTGGATATGATTCTTAGTTTCTCACTTTTGCGACTGAAGGATTCAATCGTTTCCCCATAATAGGTGTGTGTGTCCAACTCTATTATAAAGGCTACTTTGTGATCTCCATCTAGCATGTTATCCCTCAATCCCATGAATTCTGAGAGTGCTTCATCATTTTCAAATGTATCGAGAATTGGTGGTCCTCGTTGGTCATAGTCGATCAATTGGGGGTAGACTAAGCGGATCTCATGATTTGGATGGTCTGGTTCAAAGGAGATGGTGCTAATCATACACAGGGTGGTATCTTCGAATAACCTAGGTAGATTAGTCAAAGTATCTTCATCATCACTACTAGTACAGACATCGGTTACCTCAAATGTAAAATTATCTATGACACGACCTGTAGATATGGGTAGGCGTAATTCTGCGAGGGTTAGCTGATGAGGATTGTTAATGGTTCTAACAAGAGGACTTTAGCCACATATGGTTATTCTCAGAATGGTACATCCAAGGCCAAGATTTGTTATGGGTCGTGTCTCTTGCATGATAAGTAAAATGAGCCCATTGTCATTTTGTCCTAGTCGTTGATTTCTGTCGTAACCCATTGCAAGCATCATTTGTAGGCCTTTTCTTGTCTCATCCATTGGTAATTCAGATATCGGTCTTTCATCTTGATAGAGCATGTGCGATGGATCTGCTTCAATAACCTCATGGCCAAGATCTCCCCAGCTTGTGAATTCAGGATAATCTTCAGGAGATGTTTGCGATGTGGAAGCTTGATTTTCCTGTGGATGTCCCCATGATCTAGGAAATTGTGGTAAATCTCCTATCACAAAAGCATTGTTAGGTATTTTGTAGCTTCCACAACTATCCTCTTGGATGATGAGCTTGATAGCGGAGATGGTGGGGATGGTGGGTGTCTCTGTCGTAGAAGTGGACGTGAGAATGGCGGGGTCGATGTATGGTGTGGATGGTCCCTCATCATTCTTTGGCACTTGGGGGATTTTATAATACTTGGCCTCAAGATTTTTGCAATATGAAAATGGTTTAGGATCTCCATGGATAGTGACCTCTTTTCCATTATGTGTAAATTTCACACATTGGTGGAAGTTTGATGCTACAGCTTTCATTGCATGGATCTATGGGCATCCTAGGAGGATATTATATGGTAATTCAAGGTCAAAGACCTGACATGTGGTTTCCATGAGAATTGGCCCTACTTGAATAGGGAGTTTAATTGTGCCCTGAGACACTCTTTCTTGGTCATCATATGTTCTTATCGTGATGCCCTTTCCTTTGTCGATAGAATCCTCTGATATTTTCAACTACTTGATGAGGCTAAGAGAACAAATGTTCAAACTTGCACCTCCATCCACCAAGATCCTTTTGATTTTGCTCTTTTTTACGATGGCTTCTAAGTGAAGTGCACGGTTGTGAGATGGTTGGGCGGTGAAATCTTGGTCAGAAAATGTAAGGAGATTAGGCATTATGATATTTATGATATTTATGATTCTCTTGTCAATGAGATCTTGGATGATGTTTTTAGTCTCATGCAATTGTTTGTGGTATGGCCTTTAATTTTATGAAATTCGCAAATTTGGTTTTCATTATACCAAGGAGGTTTGACATCGGGTTCTTGGTAATTCTCAAAGGTAGGAGCTTGGATGAGTTTTTCTTCTATCAACTTTTTCATTATGTCTTCCAATGGTTCCCCCAAAATGGCGTATTTGCATTTAGGATAAAGTTTGCGTTGGGGTGGTCCTCTTTGATCATTTAGATTATTGATGGTTGGATTGTTGTTGGGTTGATATGTTATGTGATGAGTGTTTTGGCATTGATTTTGGATTTGTGGTGTGGGTGTATTTTGGCGTGGACCACTAATGACCACCTTGGCATCAACGATACCATCATTAGTAATGTTCTTGTTTCTTGCCCATGTGCGAGGTTTATCATTGTAATTTGATGGTGAGTGATTGTTTTGCTGTTCATGATATGACATTGATTCGGTGGGTTGGGTCACAAGGGCTCTTTCGATGCTAAGTGCCTTGGAGATCAATTGTTCATATGTAGTGATACCCTGAACCTTGAGGTGGAATGCTAAGCAGCTTTCAAGGTTGGCTATGATGGTGCACACTTGTTCTTCTGGCATGGTCCACTTGCTCCGATTGGCCTTGGATCACCATCATTGAAGAAATGAGGCAAAAGACTCATTCTTTCCTTGTTTTAGAGCTGAGAGTTCTTCGAGACTAACATCCATTGCAGTGTTACATGCGTAGTTCCTAATGAATGCATCTCTAATTTCTTGGAATGTTCTAATGCCTGAAGGTAAGCAAGAGAACCATTCTATAGCGGGGCCTGCCAAGCTCCTAGGGAATAGCCGCATCAGATAAGTATCATCATATGCGACCTCCATACAATGAACCTGGAATTCCCTCGATGTGATCTTCGGGTTTCCCATCCCTTGATATTTGTCAAATTTTGGGATTTCAAATCCCTTGGGGAATGGTTTCATGTCTAGGCTCCTAACAAATGGATAGGGACACAAGTTGCTTTGCATTTTGGTTGTTCACCCTGATTGAAGGTCGAGCACTTGTTGTGAGAGCAACCTGAGTTGTGTCATCACATCACCTTTGGATCAAGGGGTGGGATGAAAGTATTTTGAGGTGTTTCAATCATTGGTTGGGTGGATGGGTTGGTCGGTGCATTGTTCGATGGTATCGGTATGTTGTGGCGGGTGAAGTAGGCTTCTACTTGCTTTTGGATGAACAATGCTTGTTGTTGATCTTGTTGTTGTTGCACTAGGATTTGTGCTTGTTGTTGCACTTGTTGCTGCTCTAACAACACTTGTTGTTGTGCTTGCTACTATTCCCACAATGCTTGTTGTTGGGTTGCCAATTCTGCTGCTTCTTGCTGCTCTTGGTATTGCTTTAGTGCTTGCTAGTATGCTTGCACTTGCGCTGCTTGTGCAAGAAGTTGTGCTTGAGCTTATGCTTGTTGTACTTGATATTGAGCTTGCGCTTATGCTTGGGCTTGCACTGCTTGCACTTGTGCGGCTTGTTGTTGCAATAATAGTTGTGCTTGAGCGACTCTTTGTGCTTGCAATGCTTGTGTGGCTTGGGCGGCTTGTTGTTGTTGCTGTTGTAATAAAGCTTGAGCTTGCGCAGCTTGTTGTGCTTGTTGCACTTGTAATGCGGCTTGTGTGGCTTTGGCAGCTTGTGCAGCTTGAGTGGCTTGTTGCACGGATTTTTTTTTTGAACTTGTTGATATCCTCTTTGAAAAGTAGCTTGCAATGCTGCATCGTATTGGTTTGATGTGGTGAATGTTGGTGGTGGTGGGGGTCGTGGTGGGTTTGGAATGGTGGTAGATGATGATGTTGTGTTGATGTTTTGGGTGTTTGATAGTGGTATTGATGTAATGGGTCCTTGAGAGACCATGCTTTGTGATGTTAGAGGTGTGTTTGATGATGTTTCCATTGCTTGTGTGTTTGTCGTTTGTTGTGATATCAATGATAAATTTTGCTTGTTTGGTGCAATGCTTTGATTGATGGTTGGGATATAGGTTTGATTGATACTTGATAGGGGAGGAAACCCTAAACCAAGGAGTGATGTAGATGATAATGGTAATGGTGAAAGAGGTGGAAAGGTGAGGGGTGTGAGTTATTATGAAAACGTCGTGGTGTCGAATAAGCCCCCTAGTCCGAATGTATCTCCCTCTTCTTGTGAATTTGTGAGAAGAGGTGTTTGTGGTGCTCTGTGAAAGAATGTTGATGATGGGTCATAGTGTAAGGCGAGAGAAACATTTTTGTGCAATGGATTTTGGGGGATGTTTTGTTCCAATGTGGTGTTTGCGTCCAAGTTTTGGTTATTAACAAGGGGATGTGTTTGAAGAGTGTTGGGAAATGTGTTTCCCTTGTTGACATTTGGTTGAGTCAGAGCAAATGATGTCGTGATTTGTAGAATGTTTTGCATGATGTTTTGGGATGGAGGTGTGGATGAAATAGGGATGGTGGATGAAATTCATGTGAAGGATGTCTCCACTATAGTACTTACATCAAAATCCGAAGGCAACTTGGCCCCTTGTTTTGTTAGTTCAAGCATGTACAATGAAGGGTTGAGTCTCATCATGATATTGATGATTTTATGATTCTCTGGATTTTGAAGCATTTCTGCCATTTCTTCGCGAGACATTCCAAAGGTAAGGTCCTCTCCTTGTTTTTCTTCTTGCAGATTTTGTGATGATGAGAGGGTCAATGGATTACTTGATTCTGCTGGATTCATTTCTGCATTGGTTTGGCTAAGGTCGCTTGAAGCAGGTGTTTCTTTGTTGGCTTCCATACTTTTCTTGTATTGAGATCTCATTTGAACCATAAAACAAGGATCAATCTTTGGGAATATGGGAGATGAATCTCTTAATTCTTTGGATCGATCATTATTTTATGTCCCAAAGTAGAAAGTTTTAGGATGCCTTGAGGATCAAATGTTTTGATATGATGATGATGTTTAGGGATGGATGATATGGATGTTTTAGCTTTTGATAAATATTGAATGAGATACTAGGCTTCTAGGACTTTGGATTTTTTATTTGTTTGGGTTTTTTTTTGAGATTTTGAGATTTTGCCTTTGATTTTGTTTTGGATTTTGATTTGGATATTTGAACAAAAAGACTTTAAGATGTTGGATGATGATCTTAAGAGGTAGCTTTGTTTAAAGGATGATAATTTGAATATGTGTGAGGAGAAGGATGCATCTACCCAAACCTATTCAAACAAGATGATTGTGTTTTGCTAAGTACATGAAGAAGGATTCATCTACATATACCAAGCTAGACAAGATGATTTTGATAACTTTGACTAAGTATATGCAAAAGGATGCATCTACACATACCTAGACAAAGATGTTTTGATAAATGTTCTCAAGGATTTTGTCTCAATGATATTGATGGATTTGATATTGCCACAAAGCCTAGTATCAAGGATGATTTCAAGATTTATCAAAAGGTGAGGATGAGATGGAATTTGTTTTGATGTTTTGATGGATGGATGAAAAGGATTTTGATGTGTTTTGATCCTAAGATGAACCTAAAAAAAGATATACTTTGTTTGTCTAGACCTAGGTATTGAAGAGCATGCAAATGCTTCTTAATGACCTTCGTAACCAAGAAATGATTTCTTTTGAACATTCAATTTTGGATTTCCAATCAATGATTTGTGCTTTTGGGATTTTGGAGTCTTCAACACATATGAAAGTTCATTTTTTGCTTAGCTTTGCTTAATGTATTTATTTTACCAAAAACACTTTCTTCAATTAGGTTTTCAAACTAAGTTGTCCAATGTCTTAATTTCTTCAAACCCCACAAGATATGTTATGTGGAAATTTAATGAACTTAAGGCAAGGGTTTCCTATTGTTTTACTTAAGAAGACAAATTGAGATTTAATCCAATGCTTAGAAACCTCTAAGGATGTGAATCCCAAGGGAAAGCAATAACATATGGATTGAGTCAATTGTATTTGTCCTCAAAAGGGTTTGAAATTTGGATGATGTTAAGTGTTTATTTTTGAGATGTTTTCGATCAAGCAATGCATTTTTATAACCCAAGAATAAGTACAATCCTATGGATGTGTAAGACAATATTTGTTGGATTCCCACTTGGACAAGTCCAGCTATGCTTATCTCTAGCGGATGGTTAGATGCTTGACCCCACTGGCTCCCCTCCATGACACTCACTTATACGGGGCAGCCAAGCATCAACACCCATGAAACTCCCATGGCATGCTTTCCATCGCTACTAGAAGACCATAAAATTGTGGGGTGGCTTCAGAATGACCGTTCTTGCACCAACAAATAGATAAAAGGATTTTGGAAAATTCTAACACATGGGTTTTAGTAAGGAATTTCCGTTCGTAGGAGTTGACCCAATGTGGCAAGAGTCCCCTTTCGGATCCATCTTGTCAGAGTCAACCACGTGATATTGGCGTTTCTTCCAATATCCACATTTATATCCTAGCTGGAAATACTCTTTGCTTTAGAGTGTTACCGGTTGAGTCGTTCCCTTGGGTGATTACTTTTTCCCCAAGGCAGGCCCTCTAGGATAAACAAAAGCGAATGAAGAACAATATTTGTAACTCGATCAATCCTTGTTGGCAACAAGGAGAGAGAATGTATGCAACAAAGTCCCCACTCACACTCACACAATAGTTTGTTCAATTTTAAGCCCAAATCGAAGTGTGGAGGTGATTGCTTTGTCTTAAGCCAAAGTCATGGAAAAGACCTTTTGATTCTCAAGATCTCTATAAAGCGCGAGAGAAGCGCATACGTCCTTTTCCAATGCCTTTAGTCTAAGTAAGCCCTCACGAAAAACACAACTACACTTGTTCTTTTTAAATCCTCAAAGCAATATGTGAGTTCATTTTTAGAGCACCAAATCACAAGTGAAATACATTTGTTCAATTGTTTAATCCCATAAACGAAATCTAGTAAGTTGTTGATCCTAAAATTCTTTTTAATCCTTTTGCAAGAAATAAACAAAAAGAATCCTTTTTAAACCCAAATGAAAGCTAGTGTTCTAAAGAAAGAAAAAGATGATAAATTCTTTAAAGAAGTGTTAAACAAACACTTAAGTGTTTAAAAACACTTAAGTGTTTAAAAACACTTTGATAGACAAGATATCATCTCCACGCTCCTTCTTCCTTTGCTTTTTTGCTTCCAACCTACAAAGTAGAAAAAGTCAGATTCTGGAAAAACACAGAAGTTAGAAAAAAATAGAAAACAGAGGAAGAAGCAATCATTAAAAACACATGCTAAAAAAATTAAATTTTTCCCCTTTACTGTCTCCCAGTGTCGCAACTCGTAAAGGCATCGCTATTTTTTTCTTCCAGCGATGCTCTTACAGCGCCGCTTACCAGTCAGTGACACTCTGTGTCAGGAAAAAGAGCACGATTGCGTCACTCTTTTCACCCAGCACCATAATTTTTGAAAGTGTCAGAGTTTAAGATTTTTTTTTTGAAAACTGATGCAGATCGGCGAGTCCAGCGACATAGTTTAAAATTTGAAATTTTTGGCGGGATGAGTCTAGCGGTGCTAAAACAGCGATGCTGACGAGCCCGTGGTGCTAAAACAATGATGCTGACGAGCCCACGGTGCAAAAATAGCGACACTGATGAGCCCGCGTTGGAATTTCCTGTGTGTGCAGAAAAGCGTGGAATTTTTGTGAAAATGTTAGAATTTGACTTCATGCCCTCCTTCTAGCACCAAATGTGCAAACCCTTTTCCTAGTACCTGCAAAACAACATGAATAAACGAGTTAGACAAGGAAATGCAAGCCAAAAGAAGGATTCCCCATGAAATCCATTTAAAAATTAAACTCGGAATGAAAAGAATGAAGAACACAAAGAAAATGATAAAAACTTGATTCAATCCTAATTCAAATAGAAAACACTTGATCCCATGGGGGAATTGGTGCCAATTTGATGTGAAAATTGGCCCTTTCCCAATTCCTATGATGTAAGATTCGAATATTGAAGAGATTGTTGATCCACTTTTGATGAAAAGGTGGGAACTCCAAGCCAAATCTGCAAAAAACCTAGCTAAGAATTCAAATGATGGATGAAATTGGCTAATGATTTGAGCATAGTAAGTTTACTCAAATTGTGGATGATAAAATGAGGAGAGGAGCTCTTCATTTATAGGATTTCAAGATGGATGAATGCCCAATTTTGAGCAATGTGGGACTAACATTCATCCAATGATATGCTGCCACTTGTCAAGCTATGAATGGATGATGGTTGTGCTAGATTTGGGGTTTGTGCCAATAAATGCCAATATTTAAAATTCAAATTTGTTGAAATGACATGTAAGAGGGAAGAGAAAATGCAATAAATGCCACTTGGCTCAAGGCAAAGGACATGTAAGAGGTTTTAAATGCCTTGTTGGATATACATGTTGACTTGGAATTTTTGAATTCAAATTGAGAGAATATTCCAAAAAGATGCCATGTGAAGAAAATAGGGATTTAATAAATGAATTAAATCTATTTTCATGTGCAACTTGCATTATCTAGAGGATGTGACATGAGATTAGATTAAATTAATCAATGGTTAATTAATTTAACAGGAGATTAGCTGATGTGACTTATTTGACTTAGATTTATGGATTTATTTAAATCAGATAAGAGAGGAATATAATAAGAGGCTAATTAAATAAAGATTTTGATTTATTTAATTAAAAGGGATGGTGTTAGATTAAATCAAATAAGGTTTCAATTTATTTAATTTAATGGATAGAATTTAGAGATCCTCCTTCCTCTTTCGCTAGCCAGTCTGACACATCTTCTCACTCTACTGTGGTGTCGTTAGATTTTGTTCCGCACTTGTGGGAGAATCCTATGATGCCCACTTGGTGAAAGTTGAAGCGTCCAACGTTTGAACTTCCTGTTCTACCCATGGAGCCTAGGCCTATTCAGTATAGCAAGAAGAAGTTCTCCCATGGAGATTCCTCTTTGTCTTGACCTCTGCGAGCTCCTACCGCTCCTGCTCGTAAAGAAGTGAATGGGAAGAGGCCTGCTGCCAAGGCTCTTGAGTCGACTCCCTCCATTGTTCCTCAACCTACTCGTACTGCTCCCGTTCAGGAATCCGTTCCTCCACCGGAGATGGCCATATTGGATGTTCCCATGGTTGAGCAGGAGCCCTCCATTCCTTCATAGCCTCCAGCCTCCAACTCAAAGAGTCATAGAAATCGCCTTGTGCGTGAGCGCAAGCACTAGTGAAAGGCTCTCCTAGCTGAGCATGCCTCTTCATAGAGGAAGGAAGAAGAGACAACTACCCCTACTTTAGGGCCTCCTACAACATCCTTCTCTCTCCTTGCCTCTGCTTCTCTTTAGTCTAGTTTCACATTACTTCCAGCTCCCGCTATGAGTATGAATTTGACTGACCCCAAGGGGGTGCAGGTGTTCATCTCTCCTTCAGTGGAGCCACCATTGTTGATATCCATTCCGTATATCTATCCTTTCTCGAAGCCCATGGATATGGCTAACACCTCGGTCGTATCTACTGTAGCTCTTTCTTCCTCTTCCTCTGCCCCTCTAGCCTCGTCTATGGGGAGTTCACCTCCTCTGACAAAGAAAAAGGTGGAGTGTGGTCCTTCTAGCAATGAAGGACGTAAGAAGATCCCACCTTCTCCAAAAGGTGGTCCCATGCTAACTTGTTCTATCCTAGTGACAGAACCAGTCCTGACTTCCCCTGAGTTCGTCACCGCTCTAAGTCGTTGGGCGAGCCCAGTGGTTAATCTTAGGCACAACCTGTCCCGTCCATTAAAGTTCAACATGGCACTCCTATAGGGTGCATGTTTAACACTATGGATGAGGTTTTAGACTTGTCATCAATCTTCACAAAATCATTTACCCTAGCTCCACAAGAGCTCAATGGACAGGACCTTGCAGGGCCCTCTTATTTAGCCCTTGTTGTGGGAGGGCTAGATGCTCCTCCTCTTAACATCCCACCGTTGCAAGCTCATTCTCCTCCCCCCTACAATGACCTAGAGTGGGAAGTTGATGACCTCTTGGTCAATCAATGTTAGGAGGAGGCCTCTTCTTGATCTTTTGTGTGTGTGTGTGCATGTTTTGTGATGTGCTCCCTTGCGATCATGCTATGTGTGCCTAGATGACCCTCATCACCCCTATTGGTGCTTGGATACAGATGCGGTTTTTGTGTCATAAAAATTCCTCTATTTGCATCATCATTCTTCCATGTTTGTGTTTAAATTTCGATAAATTGGGGATGATGCAAAGTGTTGGGGGAATTTAGGCTTCCCTTCCGTGTTGACCCAATTTTTTATTTTTACTTTTTCTTCTTGTGCATTCCCCACATGATCTGATATAGTAGGGGTTGATGACAGTTCATTTATATACTATATATATATATATATATTTATGAGAAGTTCTAACCCTAAAATATCAAGCTACCTCTGTGCTCTTTGTTTGTGTTCTTCCCTTTTATCTTTCTCTCTTCTTTTCTTGAGTTTTCCCTCTCATGTGTGACAATGCCACTTCAAACATTTCAATTTTTAGAAAACACATTCACTACAAATGAATCTTTTCTCGAAAATCTTCACAAACCTTTCTCTAGAATTGCATTCTCAACTTGGAACCCTAATGGAACATGTTTTCTTCATCACAGGTTTGTAAAGAAAGAACTTGAGAACCCTCCTTTGAAGTAGGAACAACTTGGACCTTCCTCTCGCATGGGGGCATGTTCTTCCTTTCAAATTCCTTGATGAAGTGAACATCTTTCAAAAGGATCCCTTGATGATGGATCGATCTAAGAAAGAAAACATATGCTTTCGAACTGTGCGTCCCTTGAGTGGAGCCCCTCTTCATGACGGGTTCCCAAGGGACCGATTTTAAAGTCTTCCAACTCATCGACGGTTTGTGCTACTATCCGCTTACTTTCCTACGTGGCCGCTTTCTAACTCTACGAAGTTTGATTTTTCAGGCTTCCTCCATGTGAGATATCTCAGGGGATATCTCCCTATAGGACTGAGAAACTATAGGGAACTTCCTTTGAGCTTCCTCCATGTGAGAGATCTTGGGGGTGGCTCCCTTACAGGTCTACGAGTCTGTAGGGTGCTTTCTTGGGTTTCCTTCATACAAGAGATCTTGAAGGACACCTTCCCTATAGGTTTTTGGGTTTGTAGGGTGCTTTCTTGGGTTTCCTTCATGCGAGAGATCTTGAAGGACACCTTCCCTAGAGGTGTGCGGGTTTATAGGATGCTTTCTTGGGTTTCCTTCATGCGATAGATCTTGAAGGACACCTTCCCTACAAGTGTGCTAGTCTATAGGGTGCTTTCCTAGCTTCCTCCATGTGAGAGATCTTGGGGGACGCTTCCTTGCAGATCTTCGGGTCTATAAGGCACTTTTCTAGGTATCCTCCATGTGAGAGTTCTTAGGGGACACCTTCCTTGTAGGTCTACGGGCCTGCAAGGTGCTTACTTCACAAGGCTCCCTTCATGTGAGAGATCTTGGGGGCCGCATCCTTGTAGGTTTGCGGGCCTATAAGATGCTTTCTTTCTTCAACTTCATAGTTATGAGAAGATATGAATTCCTTTGCTTACCTTGCACCTTTAGGTTCATTAGATCGTGGTCTGCTTCCTTGACGATTCAGGTATACATTTTTAAACCTTACTCTTCTTCGATCTACTTTACTGAAGCACTCATCAGTATTCATGCTTGCTAAAGTGGGGGAAAATGTATAGAATTTGTACACCTTATGAAAATTCCTCTTTTTTCTTTTCTCCACTTTAGAAAACCAAGTTCAGAGGCTGAATTACACCTAAGCTTGCTGCTTTCATTCCCACGTGGTGCACTAACATCCCTAGCAGATTCCTATGGTTGAACTTGTAGAAGCGTTACACTTCTCATTGGCATTCGATTTGTAACTCCGCCTTCGGTTGACTGACCTAAATATGGTCATTTTCTTCATCTTTCCTTCAAATCCACTATTCACTATTCCATCCCATCCTCTACACAAGTTTCACAATCTCTTTGGAAAATTTTCAAGCAATCTTCAAGCATTCTAGCAGCACTTTAGCACTCCATAGCAACAACAACATCACTCCATCACTTCAGTAGAGCAAGTGTGGGACAACACCATTGCAATAGAGGCTTGATTTCCTCTCATTTTCTCCCCCATTAGCCTTGAGTTCTCTTAGTGGAGGTGGTAAGCTTTCCACTCCTCTCCTCTATTACTTGGTTGAGTAAGTACATTTATTGTTTTGTAGTGTTTTAGTGTTCTTTGCTTTATTTCCTTCCTTTATCATACTATTTCCCCATTGTTGTAAACTTGGATTTCTGTGGAGGTGGAAACACCATAGCAGGGGTCTGACTAAGGCAGGCCCCTTAACATCCGCAACCAAATTTTCCTCTTCTTTGTGTAGGTGAATGTGCGACCGAGAGCTAGCTGGTGAACAAATTCCTTTGTGAGATTATTCTCACCACCCTAACTCTCACATTTTGACTTTATCATATTAGAGAATATTTTTTTTATTTCATAGCATTATTTTGGCCCTTTAGTGGTAGTTAGTTGGGTCGTTAGTCTATTTTCTTAAGTTTGACCTTGTCTCTTTAGTTGTCTGGTCGTACGAACACCAACGTACTTGAGAGATGCCAATGCGTTGCGCTGTCATCTTGAGACTTTGCTTTCATCCTTGCACAAAGAGCTTTCTGAGGCATAGTGTTGAACCCAAAAATTGGCTCGCCTAGCCCTGTTCTGTAGTTTAGGTTTGTAGAGTGGTTGAAGAACCTTATAATCCTCATCATTCTCGTCCCACATTTCCTAACACCCCACTAAGCTGAGGTAAGTTAGGGTAGCCTTCTTCTCTTGGCTCTCCATGACCTGGGGCCTTGAATGTGGTCAGTCCCCTTCTCTTACACTTTATAAGTGGGCTTTAGGTGATTAAAGTTAACTCACCAATCCTTCCTTCAATTCAACCCAATCCTTATCATGATTCTAGAATACTTTGATGTACTATTTCAAGGCCTCAACTTTGAGGGTTCCTACAAAATCATAAATTTCACTTTGATTATCTTTCACTCCACTTACACTCCAAGTATATTTTTGGGAAAATACATGTTTAGTGGATTATTTTGTATTTTTATCAAAAATATAATTTTAATGTGATGTTGTTCCATTACTTTAATGATAAGCACCTCTAATTTTTCTCTATTTTTTAAGGTTTATCCTTCACTTATTTTCCACCCTTTATTTTATGTCCTTGTTTCCTTGGTCTCTTCCTACATAAAATTATTATAATTTTTGATGTACTCAATACTTTTATTCTACTTTACTAATTTCCTTATCCAATCTTTATCCCTAGGAAATTCAATCTCAAAGAACTCTTTTGTCAATAAATTTTTGCAAAATATTAGACTCTTTTTTTAATTCTTATTCTATTTGAAATGGTCCACTACCTATATCCTCACTTGAAACCCTTCTTGACTTAAATGGCATGAGGGATGATTCTTGGTCAATGGGTTCATATCTTCATGGTTTTTCTTTAATCTAGGAGATGGTGTTTTCAATAAGTTTTCATTAGTTAATGACATTCATTAAGAACTATAATATAATCCTACCATCCTATAATTTACTTAATTGTATTGATGGATGGGTTATTGAACATGTCCTTTAATTCATCATCCTCTACATTATTCTCTTTCCTTCAATTCTAATTTTTCCATCATATTCTCTTTTTAATTCATCACTTTTTCTTACCATTGTGTATAAGTATTCCACCCTAAAATCTAGAGGTTTTAGTTTTTTAATTCGGATTTTAATTGTTTCCCTAATATTTAGTAAATTAGGTTCAAAATGAAGTGTATAAATAAAAGAATTGCATAGTAGAACACCCTTTCTTCCAAACCCTAGTGAAGCACTACAACTCCCAAGACCTCTTTTCAATGAATCTTTGAGCTCATCACATCCATTCATCAAGTTTCTAATTCAATCAAATATTTATTTTCTTTATTGTACTAGGTATTTATTTGCATATATGTTGTTGATGAGAAACATAATAATTATCTATCCCTTGGTTTTTGATTA
Organism: Sequoia sempervirens; assembly: GCA_007258455.2. Classification (NCBI taxonomy): domain Eukaryota; kingdom Viridiplantae; phylum Streptophyta; class Pinopsida; order Cupressales; family Cupressaceae; genus Sequoia; species Sequoia sempervirens. The sequence goes on from VDFB02047230.1 coordinate 429,768,873, forward strand.
GCGATCAACAAGTTTTGTTGGGACCTAAAACCCAGACCAGGTTTTGATGGGGACTTGGAACCCATTACAAGCAGGTTTTGAAGGGACCTGAAACCCAAACCCATAAAAAATGCTGCTAAGAAGATATGCTCAGAAAATCAGCAACCCATCAACAACAACACTAGTGAGAACAATCAAGACTACACCAGTTGCACAAAGGTTTTGAAGGGACCTTGAACCCTATACAACAAGGTTTTGGTAGGGACCTCAAACCCAAAACATAACTAGGTTTTTATAGGGACCTTAAACCCTTTACAACCATGTTTTTCTAGGGACCATGAACTCGAGACAAGTTTTGAAGGGACCATGAACCCTTTACAATCATGTTTTGGCAGGGACCTTAAACCTAACAACACAGCTAACTGAAAAGAAACATCCTTCGTGCAGCACCATTTGAATTGACTAGCCATCCCACACTCCACCTCCATAGGATAGGTCCCCCCTCTAATGGAGAGGAAGATACAAGAACTCAAACCACCAAAGCAACCCCAACCCTACTCATACCAACTCCGCCTCAAAATGAACCAACTCCACCTCAACATGAACAAGCAAGAGGGAAGATAAGTTTTCACTGGGCCTACAACAATCACCTCCACCTCAATAGGAGATGGCTCTACCTCCATAAGAGCAATCTTCACCTCTAGAGAAGACTCCATCAATAGAACCCAACCAAAAGAAGCCACTCCAGAAGAATGAGCACTCACAACAACCTTAGGCTATAGTAGAGATAGAAACAAGAAAGAAAGCTCAAAACAAAGATAGCATGGACACCGAGTCCTTCACATAAGCCAAATCCAAAGGTATCACCCAAAAACATAGAGAAAGAAGATCCCCACAAAGGGGGAGACAAAGAAAGAGCTTAACCACAACAACCAAAGAGAAAAGAACAACATCAAAAGATGCCCCCAAACAAGTCAAATAAGACCCAAGAAACACTAGCCCTTGCATAGCCAACAATAACAAAACCCAAAAGGGGCACTGCCAAAAAAAATTAGAGGGAGCACCAACTCCAAAATGAAGTAGGGGAAAAGCAGAACCCCAACCCAAAGCCAAACCAAAGAAAGAGGAGATGGACTCTCCAACCACCATGCCAACTGCCTCAAGCCTCAACCAATGAGAAGGGGTAGAAGCACCACCCCACTCGCCACAACTGCACAAGAGCAAGTAGTGAGCTTAGGAAGAGGGGCTCCCAAAGCCCAAACCACCACTCACTGACACTAGATTGAAGCCAAGACTAGATCCAACCCACTAGAGCAGCCGTACCACACAAGACTTGAGAGTGCAGCTACAACAATCTAGTGCCCAAGCCTCCCATGCCAGATCAAGTAGGGCATGAAGACCCTTTGCAGACCCCCCACCATCATCATCAAAATCCACTCCATCCTCTACATCTTTGCCAGAGGATTTCAAACTCCCAATGCTGCTACACTTCCCACTCGAGCACTCTATCTCGACATGAAACCATAAGTGAACATTATCTATCCCTTTGTTGGAAGATATTAATATTTTCTATATTTAAAATAATTTTACAATTCTCAAATATCTCCATATTGTTGAATTTCTCAACATCCTCAATAGAAAGCCTTTTGGTGCACTCTAAATAAACTTACCTAGCCATCTCCATTCTCTATTAGTATCTTTCTTGTCTCCTATAGACCTATCCAAATATATTTTATTTCATGTTTATTTCTATCACCATAATATCTCTCAACTTCTTACTATATCCTTTTTCCATAGATTTTTTTTAATTGACTTTCATTAACCCTTTTATTTATACCTAATGTATCTTTCTAGACCCACCTTTAGTAATCACATTGTTGGCATTAGCTGAAGATTGTTGGAATTTAAGTTTTGATTGGTTGGCATTAGATTGCCATTGATGTCAACTCAATGATTATAATGTTTGTATGTAGCTACAGGAACATGAATAGCTATAGAAAAATTTCAATTTGCAGTTACAGTTGAGTACAGTTCAGGCAACAGGAAGTTCACTGTTTGGCGATAGGAGCTTCACAGTGACGGGTTCAACAAAGTCAAAACAACTTTATAAAGCCAATTACGATTTTAATATGCAAAAAGCTTTAGAGAATATTGACATGGAATACACATGGCAGAAAATTAGTGGCATGATGATGTGTTACTAATAACTTGGTGAAAAGGTGGAGATTTGATTGATTAACTCATGTTTATCCTACTAGAGTTTTATGCATGCGTAGATTTTTGCTGGAAGCAACTATAGAAGATTGGCTTTACTTCTGTCAGTGCTCAGATTGTTTGACAACTACAAGATAAGGTGCATAAGATTTAACTCTAAGTCAAAGTCTTTGTTTAAACACAAGGTAGGGTTGTTTAAACCCTATGTTGACACCTCACTTTTGGCAAGGTGGTGATATTAGATTTTTTGATTTTTCTAAAAATCTTCTTTCCTTGCTTTTGGGTTGCATTGGAATGATTCAAATAAAATCAGATTTTATTTATTCCTTGCTTGACGACAAAGTCTCTTTTCCTAAAGTTGTGCTAGTTGAAGAGTTTTTAAATATTTTCTTCATATTTTCTAAAGTTGTTTTTGGCAGCCAATATGATTCGATTAAAAATCTGATTTTCTAATTATTCTTTGCTTGGTGATGAAGTCTCTTTCTGAAGCGGTGATTGTTTGAATTTTTTTTTTTCTAATCTTTTGCAGAGGCTGTTAAAGAAGATGGGGATGTCCTAGATACAATTATTTATTGCATATTAGATATTGCAATTAGATTTGCAAGCTGCAGGTAATACTGGGTAGATGAAAGCTACATGGATTTGATTTTGTTTTGATTAAAAAACAAAAGAAGAAGCTTTTTATTTAATGGCAGCCAATTTAAAGAGGAGAAGCAACATCAAATATTTCAATTTCCCAAGAAGAGAATTAAATATGTGTAGATGGAATAACATAAGAAGAATGAGATTTGAGTTTTTAATATTTTGCATACTACTACATGAATATGTAGAAAGTTTGCTACATGAATTTATCAGAAATATGCAGTCTGATTGCTACAAAAAACCCAGAATGTTACTGGCAGAAAATTGCAAAATTATTTGATTAAACATTAGGGCTACACATTTTCTCTTTGATCTACAAGAGTTATATAACAAAGGTTATTTTCTTTTTGTTGGTCTGCCTTTGTGTGTGAGTGTTCTTCTCTAGTGTGTGTAGAGAAGAGTGGTATGAGAAGTGATTACATGACTCTGTAAAAACAAAGTTTGTTCTTCTAAGTGAAGAGTGTTCTTATTTTCTGTAGAAGTGTGTGAAGGCATGAGATAGTTTTGCAAAGACTTATTGTATGAATGCAGATCATAAAGTCTTCCGGAGTAAGTGCATGAATGCTTGTAGAGTGAGTTGAGACTGGAAGTTGTTTGAGGACAATAAAGACATCAAACACTTCATAAGTTCAGAAATTTATATGAGTTACAAAATCTCATTTGTAACATGATACTGAAATTGTAATAAGACATTTCTTATTTTTTAATCATCTGAGTGGGTGCTCAGATTAGGGGTAGAAGCTCCTTTGAGTTGGTGCTCATAAACTTAGGATAGGTGTTCCTTTGAGTTGGTGCTCATAAATTAGGAATCAGTGTTTGTTTGGGTTGGCGCCCATACTTTGTAACAAATGAACTTTTTCATTGTGAGGCTGGATTGGAGCAGTAGCCTCCAACAACTATTCTCACTGAAGTTTTTTCCCATCTTGGGTTTTTCCTCGTACATCTTGTGTTGTGGGATGCACTATGTGTGATTGATTTTGTTGCCTCTCCTTTGCTTCTGTTTATGTTTTTATAGTTTGTTATTACATTGCTTAGAAAGTTAAAATTTGTAGCCCACTGATTCACCCCCCCTCTCAATGGTCTTTGTGTTCCTTCAATTGGTATCAGAGTGTTAGGTTCCCTATTAGAAAGATTTCTCCAGCTTGGGTAGATTCTGGTTTGTGAACACAATGTCTAAGTACGGATCCTCCTTTGTCAAAGTACCTATGTTTGATGGCACCGACTATGCCTTTTGGAGTGGAAGAATGAAAACCTACCTATCCCCCTTAAGTTGTGATGTATGGTTGATGGTAAAAAATGGTTACAATGTTCCCCAAACTCCTCCAACTGATCCTGATGCTAAAAAAGAATATTAGTTCAATGTCAAGGCCAAACATGCTATTCTTAGTGGATTGTTTGATACTGAGTTTTTCAAAGTAATGCACTACAAATCTGAAAAACAAACTTGGGATAAGCTATAAAAGATTTATGAAGGTGATGAGAATGTGAAGGAAGCTAAGTTGCAAAATATTATAGCTCTTTTTGAAGGCCTAGAGATGAGAGGAGATGAAAAGATTGCTGATTAATTACTAAGAGTAGATGAGATTATTAATGCTGTAAGAGGACCTGGAGAACAAATTGAAGATAATGTAATTGTCAAGAAATTTCTGAGGTCATTAACACCAAAATATGATACTAAAGTTTCTACCATAGAAGAAGCTAAAGCTATGAAGACTTTCTCTATGGATGAATTATTTGGTTCATTATTAGCCTATGAGATGAGGACTGCGAGTGTTGAACCCTCTAAGAGAGAAGTTGACTTCAACTTGGTGAAGAAAGGAAAAAAAGTAGCTGCAAATGTTGATCAAGAAGATCCTGACAATGCTGAAGCAAACTTTGTCAAGAAGCTGAAGAAGGGATCGAGCAAATACAAGGACAAGCTTCCCTTTAAGTGTTTTAATTGTGGCAAGATTGGAAATTTTTCTGCTAAGTGTCCTTATGAGAAGAAGGAAGAAAACATTGAAGAAACTAAAAAGTTCAGACCTAAGAAGTTCTACAAATCCAAGAAGAAAAACTATCAAAGAAAGATAAGTCTTCTCATTGTTGAAAGTGAGATATCAAATGATGAAAGTGATTCAGCTAAAGACTCTAGTGAAGATGAGAAAGAGGTTAATATCTTCATGGATCAAGAAGTTCTAAATGACAAGAAGACTTCAAAGATTGAAAATAATACTCAATCTAAAAATACAAAAACAATTGATAGTTATGAGGAAGATGAAGTTGATGTTGAGGTTGATCTTGAAGGAGAGCTGATTTGTGCTCTTGATGAACTAAACAAGTTGAAGAAAGAGCATACCAAATTAAAGAACAATGCCTCAAAATAAAAAGACCAGTTAGAAAAGAGTATTGTTACTCTAAAGACTCAGATGGAAGAAGCAAAAAAATAAGTGAAGTTGAGGAAAAGCAAAAAGAATGTCATGTGTTGGAACAAGAAGTTGTAACTTTGAAGAAATAGTTAGAAGCTTGTCAAGAAGACTTAAAGTTGATAATGAAAAATGAGAGCAACACTAATGCTCTAAATGATATACTTGGTAAGCAGAAAAAGAACAAAGATTATAGTGGTGTTGGTTATGAACATGGTGAGAGCTCTAATATGGGTGAAAAACTCAAGAAGAAGATTGTTTTCACTACTGCCACAAGTGAAAACGTTGCTGCCCCAAGAGATGGTGATGATGCTTCCCCAAAGAATAACACCCCAAGAGATGGTATTGATGCTTGCAACAAGAGAAAATATTGTTGTCTCAAGAGATAGTACTGCTGCCCCAAGAATGAGAAGGTCTATTGCTATTATGGATAAAACTAGAAGTGCTCCTTGGTATAATAATTGGTATACCCCTAAGTTTTATGGTTATTTTTTTAGATGCAATGCCTTTGGTCATAAGTTTATTCATTGTAAAATGGCAAAGAGAGCAGCTCCAAATTTCATGAGAAAAAATCCATTTGCACTATTGAGAGATTTGGATATAGAGTGTTATAATTGCAATGATCTGGGACATAGAAGTACAGATTGTAAAAGTTTAAATTAGTCCAGTAAAATCTTCAAATTTCCTATGTTCAATGAGAATATTGAATGCTACTATTGTCATAACTATGGAAACATAGCAAATTTTTGTAGAGAAAGATCTACTAAACTTGAGAAGAATGTAGTTGTTGCCCCCAAGAACAAAAATGAAGAAAACGTACCAGCAAAGAAGAATGAAACAAAGCAAGAATGGAAAGAAGTGACTAAAAACAATGTTCAATCAAGCATGTTAGCACAAACAAAATTACATGCAAAGAAGAAAAATTTGTGGGTGATAGATAGTGGGTGCTCCAACCACATGATTGGCAACAGGAACAAGTTCAAACAACTAGAAGAGTGGAACGGTGGTTCAATTAAGTTTGGTAATAACTCCTCAATCAAGATAAAAGGTAAAGGAACCCTGAGTATTGATGGGAAACTACTCACAAAAGGATGTCTATTATGTTGAAGGGATGAAACAAAACTTACTTAGTGTAAGTCAAATGTGTGACAACGGTTATAAGTTTTCATTTGATTCCAAAGGATGTGAAATCAAGAAAGAGAACAATGGAAGATTAGTTGCTGAAGGTAAGAGAACTGATGGAAATGTCTACAATTTGAAAGAATGTCATGAAGCTCAATGTATGATTGGATAAGTGGATGAGAGTTGGTTGTGGCATAGGAGGTTAGGTCACATAAATTTTGATAACCTTTTCAAAGTAAGCTCAAAAGGTTATGTGAGACACATGCCAAAGATAGCCAAATTGACAAACATTATTTGTGATGAATGTCAAAAAGGGAAGCAAAATAAAGCTAGTTTCAAGATTAAAGAGTACTCAACCACAAGGCCACTTGAGTTAGTACATACAAATTTATGTGGTCCTATAAGGACAAGATCTTTGAATGGTGACAAATACTTTATGTTGTTGATAGATGACTACTCAAGGATGACTTGGGTAACTTTCCTGCAAGATAAGTCACAAGCATTTGAAAGATTCAAGGTATTCAGAAAAAATGGTTGAGAAAGAAAGTGGTTTCAAGCTGAAATGTTTAAGATCATACCGTGGTGGAGAGTTTACTTCAAATCAGTTTGAAGATTATTGTGAACAACATGGGATTAGAAGACAATATTCTGTTGCTCGAACACCTCAACAAAATGGAGTTGTTGAGAGGAAGAATAGGACTGTGAAATAAATGGAAAGAACTATGCTTAATGAGTCAAACCTACCAGATGTTTATTGGAAAGAGGTTGTCCATACAACAATATACACACTAAATAGAGCCCAACTAAGAGTTCAAAACAAAAGGACACCTGATGAGCTATTGTAATGTAAGAAACCTTCTATCAAACATTTCAAAGTTTTTGGTAGTAAGTGTTTCATTAAGAAAGATGATGATGGGCTTGGTAGTTTTGATGCAAGATGTGATAATGGAATATTTTTAGGATACTCAAATCATAGTAAGGCATATAAATGTTTTAAAAAATGCCTCAAGAGAATAGTTGAGTGTGTACATGTGAGAATAGATGAAGATTTGCAGTAGTCAAGGAAAAAATCAAAAAATCAGATTGAAAAATATAATAATGAAAGTGAAGAGCAATCTGAAAATGAAGTAGTAGAAATTCTTCCAAGCAAGGCCCCTAGAAAGTATGTTTAGAAGTGCCACACTGAAAATCAGATTATTGGAAGCAAATATATGGTGTACAAACAAGAAGAAGACATGCTAGAAATGATGATCAAGTCAACTTGTGTCTTCTAACTGAAATAGAACCAAAGAATTACAATGAGTCCAACAAGAGTGAAGATTGGATAAAGGCTATGAAAGAAGAGCTACATCATATTGAAAGAAATAAGACATGGGATTTAGTTCCAAGGCCAATTGGTAAGAACATCATTAGTACAAAATGGGTCTACAGAAACAAGGTAAATGAAGAAGGTAAAGTGATTAGAAATAAAGCTAGACTAGTATGCAAGGGATATTCTCAAGTTGAGGGCATAAATTTTGAGGAAATATTTTCCACAATTGCAAGACTAGAGGCTATTAGAATGTTCTTAGCATTCTTAGCATATACAGATTACAAGGTTTATCAAATGGATGTTAAATTTGTATTCTTGAATGGTAACCTTGAAGAGGAAGTCTACATGGAGCAACCTGAAGGGTTTGAGTCACTTGAGAAAGGAGATTATGTGTGTAGATTGAGAAAAGCACTATATAGATTAAAACAAGCACCTAGAGCATGGTACTCTAGATTGGACATCTATTTACATCAGCAAGGCTTCAAAAGAGGATGTGTTGACAACAATCTCTACACCAAAGTGGAAGGTAATCACATGATTATCATTGTTGTTTATGTAGATGATATAATATTTGTCGGAAGTCATGATTTGTGCAAGAAGTTTGCTGATCAAATACAATAAGAGTTTGAAATGTCAATGAAAGGTGAGTTGTCCTACTTTCTCAGTTTGCAAATTTCACAACTAAACAAAGGAATTTTTATTTCACAAATCAAGTATGCTAAAAACATGTTGAAAAGGTTTCAAATGGATGATTGTAAGCCTGTTAGTACACCTATGGTGATTGGGTGTAAGTTGTCCAAGAATTATGATTCACAAAATGTTGATCAAACCATGTTTAGATTCATGATTGGTAGTCTTTTGTACCTTACTGCTTCTAGACCAGATATTGTACAAGTAGTTTGTATAGTAGCTAGATTTCAAGCTTCCCAAAAGCAATCTCATTTGAATGTTGTAAGAAGAATTTTTAGATATTTGCAAGGTAGTTTGACATATGGTTTATGGTATGGTAAACATGATGACTTCACTTTGCAAGCTTATACAGATGCAGATTGGGCTAGGTGCATAGATGATAGGAAAAGCACGAGTGGAGGTGCTTTCTTCCTTGGTGGTAGAATGGTCTCTTGACATAGTAAAAAGTAAGAATCTATCTCATTATCTACAACTGAAGTAGAATACATAGTTGTTGCCTAATGTTGCTCTCAAGTTCTTTGGATGAAACAAACACTAAAAGATATCCAGGTAGAATATTCAACACCTATTTCCATTATGTGTGACAATTCTAGCGCAATCAATATCTCTAAAAATCCAGTCATGCACTCACGAACCAAGCACATAGCTATTAATTACCATTTCTTGAGAGAAAAAGTGAGTGAAAAAGAAGTTCAACTTGAGTATGTGAATACTGGTGAGAAAATAGTTGATATCCTTACCAAACCATTGCCCAAAGAGACATTTGAGTATTTTAGAAAGAGATTGGGAGTTGTATCTCCCTCTTCCACCACTTAGTTGGATATGGAAGTTTATGTTTCAGGGGGAGCTTATTGTATTTCATCTTACATCCCTGAGTTTGTTCTACTCCAAGGGGGTAGGAGTGATATGTTTGAAGTTGAAGGAGAGATGGTTGCTGCTCTAACAGTCATTTCCAATGTTTTGCTGCCCTTTACATGTTTCTTCAGAAAGAAGATTATTGTTATCCAAGCTTATTGCTGCTCTTTATGCTGGTATATGCATTCTTTTTGTTTGATGTGTTCATTCGTATCATGCACCATTTAATGTTCATGAAAGGGGGAGAAAATCTGGAAGTGGTGTGTTCAACTATTTATTTCATTTTATCACATAGAGGTATGTGATCTGCAAGTGCTCTTTATGGCACCCTTTTCCATTGTTGTCAAAGGGGGAGAAAGTATCTTGAAAGGGGGAGAAAGAATCTTGCAGGTGATGTTGTGAAGTTTTATCTAGAGGATGTGGAGTTCAAACTTCATTTGGTAGCATAGAGATTCAATTGGTTGACATCAATGCCAAAGGGGGAGATTGTTGGCATTTAAGTTTTGATTGGTTGGTATTAGATTTCCATTGATGTCAACTCAATGAATACAATGTTTATATTTAGCTACAGGAACAAGAATAGCTACAGAAACATCTCAGTTTGCAGTTATAGTTGAGTACAGTTCAAGCAACAGGAAGTTCACTGCCTGGCGACAGGGGCTTCACAGTGACGGGTTCAACAAAGTCAAAACAACTTTATAAAGCCAGTTACGATTTTAATATGCAAAAAGCTTTAGAGAATATTGACATGGCATACATGTGGCAGAAAATTAGTGGCATGATGATGTTGTAGACACCTAAAAATGTCCTCTTACGACACCTTGTCACAACATTACATCATTTAGACATCTTGTAGCATGTTTTTCCCTAGGTACCCATGTCATCATCTAATTAGTTAAATAAATCTTATTTATTTGACTAATTTCATTTATTCCCTTCCTCTAATGTTAATTAAATAATTTATATTATTTAATTAATTAAATCATTTCCATCCATTCCTCTAATAATTAAATAATTTATATTATTTAATTAATTAAATCCTTTCTATTTATTCTTCTAATGTTAATTAAATAATTTATATTATTTAATTAATGAAATCATAAATTCAACATTAATTTAATTAATAAAATCCTAAAAATATCTTCTCACTTTCTTTCCAAAATTGAAACTCATGTGTATCTAATTAATTTATTTAATTAGATAATTCATCAATTATCCTTCTCATATTTTTCAAGATTTATTTCCTTTAAAACAGGAAATGAAATCTTTCTATCTTTTTTGACATCTTATCTCGTTGTATTTCCTCTTTTTTCAAAAATTAAATCCTTATTGAATCTTGTCAAATCTTATCATCGTCAACATCAAGGCTCTATAAATACAGCCTCTCACAATACATTTAGGGGGTTGATTCATCTAGCATCGGGACTCTGTCAAAATCAATCTTCCATCTCTATCTATCATTCTCTCCATTTGTCATTTTCGTCATCAAGTCGTTATGCTGCAGGAATGAGCATCCAACATTCCTCGATTGTCAACCCTTCAAAATCTTGCATTCTCATGCAGGTGGAGAAGAGCAATGGAGGTAAATCGAGTTAGTGCGGAGATCGGTTTGTATTTGTGCTTCTTACTGTGATTTTTGTGTTGTTTCGTACTCTATTGTGCTTGATAGGATTTAATTAGTTTATTGTTTTCAACTCTAAATCTAATTGATTTTTGCCTATCTACAGATGTGTTAGTAATAACTTGGTCAAAAGGTGGAGATTTGATCGATTAACTCATGTTTATCCTGCTAGGGTTTTATGCATGTGTAGATTTTTGCTAGAAGCAGCTACAGAAGATTGGATTTACTTTTGTTAGTGCTCAGATTGTTTGACAACTATAGGATAAGGTATAGAAGATTTAACTCTAAGTAAAAGTATTTGTTTAAACACAAGGTAGGGTTGTTTAAACCCTATGTTGACACCTCACTTTTGGCAAGGCGGTGATATCAAATTTTTTATTTTTCTAAAAATCTTATTTCCTTGCTTTTGGGCTACATTGGAATGATTTGAATAAAATCATATTTTATTTATTCCTTGCTTGACGACAAAGTCTCTTTTCCTAAAGCTATGCTAGTTGAAGAGTTTTTAAATCTTTTCTTCATATTTTTTGAAGTTATTTTTGGCAGCCAATATGATTCAATTAAAAATTAGATTTTCTGATTATTCTTTGCTTGGTGATGAAGTCTCTTCTGAAGTAGTGATTGTTTGAAAATATTTTTTATAATCTTTTGTAGAGGCTATTAAAGATGGGGATTCTCTAGATAAAATTATTTATTTCAGATTAGACATTGCAATCAGATTTGCAAGCTGCAGATAATATTGGGCAGATCGAAGCTAGAGGGATTTGATTTTGTTTTGATTGAAAAACAAAAGAAGAAGCTTTTTATTTAATGGTAGCCAATTTAAAGAGGAGAAGTAACATCAAATATTTCAGCTACTCAAGAAGAGAATTAAATCTGTGCAAATGGAATAACATAGGAAGAATGAGATTTGATTTTTTAATATTCTGCAGACTGCTACAAGAATTTATCAGAAATTTACAATCTGATTGCTACAAAAAAGCGAGAATGTTACTGACAGAAAATTGTAGAATTATTTAATTAAACATTAGGGCTATGAATTTTCTCTTTGATCTACAGGAGTAATATAACAAAGGTTATTTTCTTTTTGTTGGTCTTCCTGTGTGTGTGAGTGTTCTTCTCTAGTGTGTGTAGAGAAGAGTGGTATGAGAAGTGATTAGATGACTCTGTAAAAATACAGTATGTACTTCTGAGTGAAGAGTGTTCTTATTTTCTATAGAAGTGTGTGAAGGCATGAGATAGTTTTGCAAAGAATAATTGTATGAATGTAGATCATAAAGTCTTGCAGAGTAAGTACATGAATTCTTGCAGAGTGAGTTGAGACTGGAAGTTGTTTGAGGATAGCAAAGACATCAAACACTTCATAAGTTCAAAAATTTATATGAGTTACAAAATCTCATTTATAACATGATACTGAAATTGTAATAAAACATTTCTTATTTTGTAATCATTTGAGTGGGTGATTAGATTAGGGGTAGAAGCTCATTTGAGTTGATGCTCATAAACTTGGGATAGGTGTTCCTTTGAGTTGGTGCTCATAAATCAGGAATTGGTGTTCCTTTGGGTGTGTGCCCATACTTTGTAACAAAAGAACTTTTTCATTGTGAGGCTGAATTGGAGCAGTAGCCTCCAATAGCTATTCTCACCGAGGTTTTTTCCCATCTTGGTTTTTTCCTCGTACATCTTGTGTTGTGGGATGTACTATGTGTGATTGGTTTTTTTTGCCTCTCCTTTGCTTCTGTTTTATGTTTTTAGAGTTTGTTGTTACATTGCTTAGAAAAAAATTGTAGCCCACTAATTCACCCCCCCCTCTCAGTGGTCTTTGTGTTCCTTCACACATCTCTTCGAGATCCCTTTAAGGATCCCCCATTTACATTCATCATCCCTTAGGTTCCTAACCTATATCATAGGATATGACCTAATGTATTCTATCACACAACATCATTTTTATTTTTATTTTTTATCTGTAATCTTTGGTTGTTAAATATTTTATTGTCACAATTATTATCCTTTATGTTCTCACCTTATCTTATGTATTACAAGGGTCCTAGAAATAGAACCCATTTTTTTGTGAAAGAGAGAGTACAAACCAAACATTTGGGAATATAATCTTAAAGTTTTAGCTTATACCTTTGTGTAAAAGGGTAGAACAAAGTTAGAACTTATGCAATAGAGTGCATATTAAAAGAAATTAAAATATACTTACATATACATTCATCATATTCACATATCATATTGTGGAATACAATCATAATTATCTCACTAATTGTTCTATTATATATACTCTATGTCATCTACTTAATTTTTATTCATATAAATCAATATATTCCTTTATATCCTTCTTATCTATCCTATTCTCTCTTCTTTGTTACGAAATCTTTCTCATGCATATGATACACATATATTATTACATATAGGGATGCACCCCTCTTCCTTTTTATGTCTTTTTGGCTTTTCCACTAGTTTACTATATGTGACACAATTGTATTGTAGTGACTTTATCCTCTTAAAACTTACTTGGGGTGTATTCCTAGCCTTAGGTGCCCTTGCAAATTTTCACCATTGGCCTCCATTAGGCCACCCTCTTAGATTTTCAACATAATGGGAGTGGCATAATTTTTTCTTGCCAACAATGATGCTCAAAATAAACACAAGCCTATGAACATGAATTAAAGTTAAGATATATATATTCTATCATTAGGATTATCAATAGTTCCTATCATAATGAGCACAAAACATATTAGATCTTAATCTTAAGTTACAATATATAATCTATACTATCACATGGGTGTGGCCTTAACAATGGGATTCCTCAGACTAATAATAATTCTATACACTCCGATCTAATCTAGTGGATGTTATTTATTCCTTGGAACCTTTTCTAGTCCTTCAATGAGTCTTCACAAATAAAATAGACCTCCTTTTATAGTGCTTCTTTGATGTGGAAGGTTCTTGGTTGACCAAGGTAAGAACTACTATTTCAAATCCAATCCAATTTTAAATAAAAACTAACACAAGGCCAACAAATCTTCTCAAGTGATTATCCTTTGTTGTAAGACCCTAAATCTTGACACACAATGCATATACCTCTTTATGTTGATTTGGAATGCCACCAAGTCAAATAGTCAAAGAATATGAATTATATAGGTTGACATGTGTGTGGTTCCTTGATGATGCTTTGGAAAAAACTAAGGTGCTATAATAATTAATATTTATTACTACATAGAATATTATTGGATTCTAGTGTAAGTAGCATACTAAAGGATATATCAAGAAAATTCAGTTGGCATGTAACAAAATGATGATTTTTTTAAAATAACTAAATAAATGAATCAACTAAAAATAAATGTTTTTGTGGTGTGAAATATTGCTCATATTCCTAGGTTTCTCCTACATAAATGATGTTTATTATTTATGCTTACACTTAGGGACAAAAAAAATATGCCCAAAAAATTATTACCTTTTTCTACATAATTTTCATCATATCTTTTTGCTTAATCCAATATTTATTAGGAAATTCCACCTCTAATATTATTACATTTTTATGGATCTTGTGCATGATTATATATTTTTAAATCTCCTCAAATATTTTTCATCACTATGCATGCAATCTATTTGATGCACCATATTATATATGTGATAATTTTAATGTTTATGGTTACAATATATTTTTAGTGTTATTATACTGTGTTTAAGGTTATAGAGGTTAATCATGAATCCTAAACTAAAACTATATGGTTATAGAGGCTTTTTGTAAGTCTCATGCCATCTTTTTTTATTTGGACTAGGATTATAATGGTTCATTTAGGGATTTTAAATCACCCCCTTTTCTAGTTACATTGGTACATTTAGGGATTCTACACCACTCTTCATTATTCAAATCATGGTTATAATAGCTCATTTAGGGATCGTACAAATATTTTGTTTACTTTTTTATTAGTCATTATTGCTAGGTAGTTATTATTCATTCTTATTCCAGTATTCCTATTAGATGATACTAATAGAATTTGGTGCATGTAGATCTCAAAATGAATATATCATCACATGGAAGGGAAAAAACCATCATCCATATCCATATCCTTCTTAAAGATGGTTCTAATTTAATTTTATGTTTCCTACTTGTTCACCTAAACATCTATTATTCATGGTAGTTCACATGCAAGTAAAAGTTAGGAAAAAAATGTAGATTTCAAAAGTGTACCAACCAAACTTTTTCCCACTCATTTTGGATTGAATTTGACCATTTGTCCTTAGTGCAATAATTTAGTGTTCAAATGAAATATTAATATGCAAGAGTTGACATTAAGGGTGAACCTAATTTGAGATAGAGTCATCATTCCCTATTGTTTTCAACCTAACCCTTAATCATGTTATTTTAGTCTTCGTTCAAGATTGCTAGGGCATATTTCAACCTAGTTTAGAATTGCATGTATACAAATGGCCTACTTTTTTCTAAATAAAATTTTACTATGGTCCAAATATGAATTACTCCAACTACTTATTACTCATTGGCTGGTCTAAAAATGGGTTCAATTTTATTCTTGAGTCCATGAAAAAGTAAGGAATTTTTTTGCTATATGTCCAAAAATATCTATTTGATGAAATCAAAACCTATTTTATTTTACATATTTAGACTCCTCTTAACAAATTATGTAACTTATAAAATTACACCTTGTTTTGAGTCTATATGAAATTTTTTGGCTTTTAAAAGGTTGGAGAGAAAAAATACCAATAATGGAAATATCACAAGTGCCAATCATAGTTTCAAGACCTTGAAGGTGACTTTGAAACCATAGGGGGAGTTTTAAAATATAAGGATGCTTTTGAAAAATTTGAGGTGGTTTTTGCTAGAGCTTAAATAAAATGATCTTGAAATATTTTTGTTTTTAGTTTTCTCTTTAATTTATTAGTCTTTGCAACTTTCAAGGGTTTCCTAAGGATTTTTAACTCCACAAATATGTAACATAATCTTGAATTGAGCATGAAATTAGATCAAGAAGGGGATTTAGAGTGAATTTATGCATGTTTTTTGAGTTCCTAGTGACTAATAAAAATTATAGATTAGGATTATGATAATCTTAAGAGGTTGTTAAATTTTGTGAGATAGTATTGATAAGAAGGTATACAAAAACACTTCATACACTAAACTTATGAGAAGGATTTTGTAAAACTTATAATATTTTAATAATTATAGAAATAATAAACACATATAAACATAAAATAAATAACACACCACAAAATAGGTGTACGTGGGGAAAATCATTTCAAGAGAAAACCCTACATTGCAAAGCAACCCAATGTATTATTTAGTAAATAATATAGTTACAATACACTTATAGAGAAAGCTTTCATAGGAGTATCACCAACTAGAGATGTGGAATAATTCAGACACTTTAACAATAACTATAAAAATGTACATACAACCTCCATATCAAGCACCTAATATATAGGATATACAATAAATGAAACCATTAAATAGTAATTATAAAACCATGAGCTAAAACCATCCAAAAAGTGGCATCCAAATCCCAAATCTCAAGATGTGTCTATAGGTTAAAAATATCATATTCCTTCCACATGGCATAACTTGATTATAATCCCCTAACCAAATTAGGCATTCCATTTTTGTTACATTATTTTTAATTAAAGATACCTTTTATGTGTCATATAACAAACATTATAAGTTACTCGACAAGTGTAACTCCCCCGTACATCTCTTTTATGTGGCCAACACATTTTTACATTTCCTATGCAAAATTTCACAAGCCATGACTTTTGATTTGAGAGGCTAATTGGGCCCAATTTTTTTAAAAATATAGATCTCGAAGAGGGCTACCCAATGGGAGCCACCCTTGTCAATGCCAAAATGTACAATAATATTTTTTTTGCCAAAAACCAATTCTATAGCCCATAAATTGAGTTTTTCTATTTTATAACTTAAAAATCACACTTTTTGTAATCTTATCAATAGGAAAAAGGTTGAGACACTTTTTCTAACATTCTCCCACTTTTTTAACACTTTACAAAAGAAAAAGTATCTTCAAAACCATAATGTGAATTCTAGGGGACAAGAGGCCCACATTGTAGACTCATAGCACTACCTAATTTTTTTGTACTCACTAGATTCATCAATGCATTTGGAATATTCTTCTTGAAGTGCCAATTTTTTTCAGAATCAATCTTCCATCCTCTACTATATATTGAAAAATTCTACTAGACATGAGCATGCTTCATCCTTGGATAAAAGGTCAAATTATTTGCTAGACATATAGTACTTTGACTATCACAATGAATTGTAATGGATTCTACCTTTATCCCAACATTTGAAGATAATATGTTAAGTTAGATGGATTCCTTGCAAGTATGAGTTGCTACCATGCACTTTTTTTTGTAGTGTACAAATCAACTACAACCCGTCACTTACACATCAAATGATTGCACCAACAAACATAGTGAAAATCTATCCATTGGTGGATATTCTAGACTAATCTAAATCCAAAAATATAAATTGAATGTATGTCCATTGTAAGATAGCCATCATAGAATATGGAATTCTTGTAAGTAGCCAAAAATACCTAAAAACCCTCTTCACTGTATCCCAACATACTCATCCAATATTATCCATAAATCAACTAGGGATTCCCACTACTTGTGCAATGTCTAGTCTTATGCAGATCATGACATACGTCAAAATCCTTACCACATTAACATAAGATAATATACTCATATCCTTTATCTCACTAGGATAAATTGGACACTACTAAATAGACAAATTTATCCCCATCATAACAAGAAAACACAATGTTAAACCTCTCCAACACTAAGTTCACATACTTACTCTAGCTCAAATTGAATTTTTATATTCACTCTATCTCTTCTAATATCCATCCCCAAGATGTATCTAATTACCCCTAATTCCTTCATCTCAAACAATAATAATAGCTAAGACTTAAAATCACAAATTAAACCTTTCCAATTACTCAAAAATAACATATCATCAACATATAGCACAATAATGAGAACACAATTTCCATACATCTTATAGTAGATGTGATGATTTGATGCAAATAATAATCAAAATTTTGGTATCATATCCTAAGAGATTATTTACCACACATAGATTTATTTATTTTACAAATCAAATATTATTTACCTTTCTCAATGTAGTGCTTTGGCTATGTCATATAAATATATTCCTCCAAATCACCATGAAGAAATGTTTTCTTGACATCTATCTGTTCAACCTCAAGATTGTATGTTGTAGCAAGAGAAATTAGAAAAAAAATGGATGTCATGTTTACTATTGGGAAGAAAATATCACCATAATATATTTCCTTAATCTAGGAATAACCCTTCACAACCAACCTCACCTTGTACTTATCAATATTTCCATCAAACCCTATTTTTCTTTTGAAAAACCATTTGCATCTAATAGGCTTTCATCCATTAGGAAAATGTGCTAGGTATCATGTGTTATTATTTTAACATATCCATGACCACCTTGAAATATTCTACATCATTCATTCCCTTAACCTCCTTTACAACCATAGGATTATTAGTGTTAGTAATCAAAGCATAAATATATCTCCAATTGGAGGGAGTATATCTTTATATTTGTTGTCTTTCCCAAGTAGACCTCAATGATTGAAGTGGAGGTTCTACCTCTTCTCCAAAAATATTTTAAATATCTAAGTTTTTTTTTAGTTTAGGTCCTTTGTGGGATCCTAGTTCAACCCTATTAGTCTTTAGGGTTAGGTGAACCCCATCTTTATTTCATCCTTCTCTAGTTGTAATAATATGGAAGAAGGTTTAATTTCTCTAAATATAACACTTATTCTATTGAAATATCTATCAGTAATAGGGTCCCAAAGATTATATCCTTTCACACCAACACCATAGCCATTGAAGATACATTTTTCAATCTTGTTATCTAACTTTGACTACATCTCTCTATGCACATGTGTATATTCTTTATAACTAAAGACTCAAAGATGAATCAATAAGGAGTTTTTATTGACCATGTCTCCACAGGTTTCTTGTCAACAAGAGCTCATATAAGAGACCTACCAACCAAGTAACAAGCTATGGAAACCACTTCTACCCAAAAATTTTGTTCCAGGTTGATCCCACTAAGCATAGTTTCATCCATCTCTAGCAATATGATGTTAATTATTTCTATAAATACATTTTATTTATGGGTGTAGAGCCATCTTATACCTTTATATGTCATGGAATTTACCTAATTTATTAAAATATACTAAAATGACTCACCACCATTATCAATCCTCAAAATATAAATTTCCTACTAGTATGTTTCTTTGCAAGATCCTTAAACTCTTTAAAAGGACCAAATACTTCATATTCAATTCTAAGGAAACATACCCATGTACTACTATAATCATAAATAAAAAATATAATATACAAATTTGGAAATTGAAGGAACATAAATAGGATCAAATACATTAGAATGGATTAAATCCAACACCCCAAAAGATTTATGAGAACTAGAATAAAGTTGAACATGATTTTATTTTCCATATACACAATCTTCACGTAAATAAAACTAAATATTATGATTTAACCCCTCATTAAGGTTTTTATTTTTTAGGGTCCTTAAACCCTTCTTATCTATGTGACCCATTATTTTCTTCCATAGAATTGTTTTGTCTGTTGGTAGCTTAGTCTATAAATAATGAGCACTCTTAGGTACCTAGAAAGTATGACCATCAGAAGTAGACATAACACACCTATTTTTTGTTGGTTCTAATGGTGAAGGTAAATATTATGTAGACATTTTCACTATATGAATTAAAAAACTATTATGCTCAATCATGCATGCATCTAGTTGAAACAAAGTTCCAACCCGAGCAACCTAAAAAAGAACCACATCTCCTCTAACCATATTTCACCCTCCACTTGATAAATAAATTTTACATCCATAATATTTTGTTTACTTACATAAAATAAGTTTTTTACTAAACTAGGGATATGCAGTATACCATTAATTTATTTCACTTGTCCATCAAGAATTGAACTAGGAATCTACCATGGACAACACTATTTAGATAAGAATCATTTTGAAGTACACCTTCCCACCATCATGTTCCTCATATTTTGTAAACTAACCTCGATGTGAGGTTATATAGAAAGAGGAACTAGAGTCTGTCAATAATGCACCTTTTGATGTAGGAGTAGTTAAGGAAATGATGAAAGCATCACCTTCATCCTAGGAGGATCTCTCAGAATCATCATCAAAATCTACCTTTTTCTTCTTCTTATTTTTCTCCTTGCATTCTCTTCTTAGTTGTCCAACTTTATTGTAGTTCCAAAAAAATTCCTTGAAGTTACTAGAGATTTGGATCACCCATAGGATTTGGATATAGAATTACCTCTCTTCTTGTCCTTCTTATTACATTTTTCTTTGAATATTCCATGATTTGTAAAAGATCCTACTTATGAATAACTTAAACAATTTGTTAGATTCACTTATGAATCACATATTTAATTATTATTGATCCTTGACAAATTGCTTGTAAGAAAGAGCATAGAAATGAGCATTCAAAACATAAACAAAAGAATTAAAGAAACAAGATTTGATAATGGAGTTCACCCAATGTTCGGGCTACATCTTTGGGATCACTCAACTGTGACGTTGTTTGCCATTAATATGATGCAAAATGCCCGATTACATCACTGTGTTCTTCAAGATGCAATACAAATTATTTTGCTTTCAAGGAAGATTATTGCTCTTCAAGCTCTTCCTACTTCCGCATCCCACTAACAAAAACTTCTTAGCAATATGTTTGTGCCTAGCTTCTCTGCCGCTTTTATAATGCTTCCAAAGTAGTAATAATGCAACTCACTCTCTCAAAAAAAAAGTACAAAAGCCTAAGGCATCAAGCCTCTATTACAAAGCCAATGAGAAATTTCCCTAATTCTCCTTCCAAGAGAATTGTCTCCAAGCATTGTCTAAGCATTGTTTTTACAAAGAAATAATACCCCCTTATATACATGCTCATATGCTAATAAGGGGTTGCAACAATAATATTTTTAAATATTTGCTATATCTCCATTTCAAAATTACAAATCTTAAAAATATAGCTTATTTACCCCTTAATTTTATGAAATCCTCTTATTTGATTTTATAAATCTTATAAAATCCTTTTAAATATTAATTTAAGCCCTTTTTTGTTAGCAAATATTGCATTCAAACCCACAATATTTAATCATTTCCTACATAACCCATGAGAGATAAACATGCATACAAGTTTTCCAAATGCA
Organism: Sequoia sempervirens; assembly: GCA_007258455.2. Classification (NCBI taxonomy): domain Eukaryota; kingdom Viridiplantae; phylum Streptophyta; class Pinopsida; order Cupressales; family Cupressaceae; genus Sequoia; species Sequoia sempervirens. Next base: position 429,789,991 of record VDFB02047230.1, read on the forward strand.
TAGATCAAATAGACAAGCCACAAGATAACACAAGATATACCCTGAGAAAATCCTCAAGAGGGAAAAAACTAGCCTCCAAAAGCATCCACACTCCATCACATTATTCAACAATAAGAAAATACAAGAGTTACAATGATGTAATGTGCTACCCTATTTTGCATAATTTTTTTTTTTGAGTTTTAACATTGAACTCTACATGAATTATATCAAACGGATTTGAATGTTATTTGGATTGAGTTTTTTCATGGATTTTTGTCAGAGTGCTATTGCAAGGAGTCCTTAAATTATTGTGTACATCAAACATTCTCATAACATCTATAAAAAAAGAAACTATGATTTTTATTTGAAACACTGCTGTAAAGATATAGAGTCAATATTAACTTCTAACCTTTACAAATTTGGAGTGCAATGACAACACTCTAAAAATAAACACCCAATCAGCCAACTCAGTCCTGTAGATTCCAAAATGAATGCTCATTGCATAAGACAACATCCACCAATTTAAAAGACCCATGATTCACACCTGTTGTCAATGGCGCCAACCTATAATCTTTCCACAGATTCAAACTCCCGACACTTACAATTGTCAATTCTCGGCTCCTCCACTAATGGCCAATGTTCCTGAAAGCTTTGTTAAATTCCACATTATGATGTGGCAAAAACTGGTAAACTAACGGCTTCAAATAATCCCAACTCCTCTGTGACCACCATTCAACCCGTCCACACTGTCGGCACCTCCAGACTATAAATGATGGCTCCTTGATAATTTGTGCCTCTTAGAAGGATTGTTTTCCAATATATAGTTCCCTTTTATGGCGGCGATGAACCATTATAATTGAAAACAACCATTCAACATTATCTATGCCCGAAATACTCCATCCCAACATTTTCCTTGAAGTGACATATCATATCATGACTTCCCGTCTAATTTTTTGGCTCCTTCCCTTCAATAAATCACGAGTCTTCTTTTTCCTGACTATTTTAAATGATAATCCTCTTTCTTTCAAACTCTCGATATGATATTTAATTTGACATACCATTCCCGATAACTATGAAGTGGCTTCAATTTTCAACATATGAATACAACCTGACTCTTGTTCACTTGGACATGGCAGAAACCTTATTCATCTTAATGGTATTATCAATAATTACAGAGCAACTTCACCTACACACCCGACTACTCATATTCCCTCTTCAAACTCCTGTGTATCATTTCTAGCTGCTTCAGAAGGTGCGATAATTCATTTAGAATTGTCACCTTAACTTAAAAACTCTTAATTCCTCAATATATCAGCTCTATATTTTCCTCCTGACCACGTCACAATTTTCCTGATATATGACCATTTGATATTTGTTTGCTACACCCAATATCAAGACAACAACAATTACCAAATGACTTTGGATACTTTACCAACTGTAGATTTTCCACGGCTTTCCCTCATAGACTCATGTCTTTAATTGATCATTTTTTTGAATGAAATCTGAGAGTTCTCCCAAGTCTCCTGTATCAGAAAAATTGGTAATTCCTGACCGTCTAGACACAATCAACGATTCAAATATGACTGAAGTCATGTTGCTCTGAGTTAGTACCAATGAATTTTCAAACAATAGTATTAAATTTTCTGTCACCCTAATTTCCAATCATATTTTCTATGAGCATCAGATATAGACTGCAACTAGAAATATAACATACAGTAATTTTGAACTATCACTGAGATATTACCAAATCTCACCAAAACTCCAATCTTTAAAAACAACTGCAAAATCTGTGTGATTTTTCTAGTACCGGTACTGGAATTGGGTTTTCATCCAATTCTTGAACCTGAAGATTTCTGTCCTCAAGTTACGAAAAAAGAGCCAAGCTCTTCAAATTGCAATCAACCATACATGCCTACAATCAGCTCTCTCCAATTATTTTATTCACGTTTTCCATGTCTCTTGGTCCTCTGTAACTCTTCAAATTTCCTTTTCTTTTAAATTGTGACTTATTTTTAAATTTGTATTTAATAAGTCACCTTTAATATAATATTATTTAATTAATAATATTTTCTTTTGGATTAACATTTGAAGGAAAATATTAAATAATTAAAATAATATTATATTTCTCCAAGCAATAGAAAATGGGACATTACAAATGAATACCTCTAAAGCATCAAGCCCTCCAATGGATTCCCATGTGTCCAAGCATGAATCCACGCATCCCATGCCATGCTTCAAAAATGCACTCCACAAGAAAACTCAATAATGAAAACCAAACCACTCAGACAACCTAAACCACTACACGTGTTTTCTTTTATAGACACAAGCTCACACAAAATACTAGTGGTAAGGTAAAACCATATACCACAAAACCATGTGAATACAAAACCACTAACCCCTTATTTAATATTGGGTACTAAGACATCACTTTATTTAATATCCACAATATTAAATTATTATCACATGTCTCCCACACATTAAATAATAATACAATGTTACAATACATCAAGTGGACCTCAAATAATTACCTAGTGCACGATTAATCACACACCACCAAGGTGCATCACAACTAAATAATTATTTAATTACAAAATTAAAATATATCATTTTATGCAATGGTGTACAACACCATATCCCAACATTCTCCCACTTTGTTGTATACATTGCATAAGGGATCAATGAATGAAATACATCATCATAGCCATACATTAAACCACATGAATCTCCAGCATGCTCTCATGCTCCATCAAGATACCTGCATTAAGAACAAAGTGACCACCATCTCAAGCAAGAACTCCTCTCATCCTCCAATGTGCCACCTATGGAAGAAAAGGAACATGCCAAGGTGAAAGTGCACCAATCCATGAGCACAAGCATCAAATACAAGTGATAACAAAGGCTATAACCAAGCTGATGTCAACTAAAAAACCCACACGATCAGAATTAACATCTACAACACATGCTAATACATCCAACCATCCATACCTCCAAGGTATCAATACATTAGTAAACTCATGCCATGAATATATGCAACTTGTAAACTGCAACCAAGCTCCCTATATCAAACCTATCAATGAAGAACATACATATCTAGGAACTCCCACTGCATAGGTAATGTCAAAGCATATCAAGTCTACCAATCAATACTACATCAAGGTGTGATAATTAAATCAAGTACCAAGAACAATAACAATGATCCAAACATGCAACCCAAGAAGCTGCATAATCTCTCACAACATGTTGCCACCATCCTCCCCAAATGAACATCCATGAAGAAACAATGAATAAGATAAACCTGTAAACCATAATGTCCTTCTACCAAGACCTCAAAAAGTGTACTGTTGTGTCAAGTATGATCTCCTAACAACCACAAATGAAAAGCCTCAGCAACATCCATAACACCCAGTCTCATAGATCAAGTACAACATATGAATCAATGTAACAATACCAACATGGATGTAAGCCTCTCAAATTAAGAAGATCAAACTCATAGGTATCCATCCACAATACTGGAAATCAGCCCATAAATCATCTCCTAACAATCCTCATTGAAGAATGATATCATAAACTCAAATTCACAAGGAGATAACCATGCCATAACTTCCCTCAAAATGAATCCTCCAGAACTAACTATCCATAGCTCAAGATCCATATCTATGAAAGATAAAGCATATAAAATCATGCTAAACCAATCCTCAAATGAGTATCCATAATCAAACACCATGAATCAATTCAATCCCATGAGAAATAAAAGCGCGAAACATAACACATCTAAAAGATATAATGGGAAAATACCTCTCAAATCAAGAACTATCGAGTAGACCAAGAGTGGGGAATGAGAATGATCCTCTAGGATAACCAAGTCATCATGACTCACTCCAAGGAAAATATCCTCTATCAGTCCATCATGAACTCACATCCACATCCAGGTAAAAGTCCCTAATTCTTCCTATTGAAACCTCCAAAGAGTAATCATCTCAAGAAAATGTCTCTAATCACAAGAAAACTCCAACCATCACCTACATCTCTAAGTATCCATGAGCACCTGTAACCAATCAATCCATTCCAAACTCCAACTGCAACATAGCACCATCATGAAGTAATCAAGCAAATGATCAATGTACCCAATACAAAGAGAATCACATACGATTAATGTTAAAGTTCCAACCATAGAATCGGGAACATATCATGACAACATGATCTAACTATCTCCTCCTAGGAGATCACATGCACCATAACATACATCCTACTCTCAAGAGAACATGTAATATGAAAAACTCTAAACTAGTATCAAGAGTATACCATGACATCATAAAACATACACTCTAAACCAAGAAATGATATCCCTAATCACATGAACATAACCATACCAATGATGCATCCACGTCATTGCCAACAACTCCCATTGAACCATGATATGAGATACACATGGCATCATGACTACCATCCTCTCCATGAAGATCATCCAGGTTTGCACACACTCAACCACAATATTAGTAACATGCAAGTGAAACCAAGATCTACAAGCCAAGAAGATGCATACCACAACCATCAAAACATCACAAACCAATCCAACACCGCCAAGTCATCACTGTCAAAAGCTCCCAATAAAAGTGTATAACCAATGAATGTAACAAGCTATCATGACATCGTGATCAAACCACATGCTACAAGTCCCATCACCTGACTAATCAAGTTCTGTAACCATCCATCCTCTCAATCCCAAAGCAACATACCAATGTACAAATGACCACAGAGAAGGCCAACTAATGAAATTTACAACAATGAATCAAACCTGGTGGATATAGACAGTCCACATCCGAGTCATCCCACTGCAATCAATAGGCTGTGCATACCTACCAACCACTAAAACATGCAAACTCATCATCACATTAGTAACTAAAAATTGAGATATCAAAGAAGATAACTATGTAGACCAAATGAATCAAACACCAAATCAACCTTAGATCTAATTTGCAAAAAAATGTCCACAAATGAGTAATCATATTCAAGGAACCAAATAAAAAACAAGAAGATAATATAAATATCCTAACATCAAACCATATCACCACCAAACACCACATACACGATCATGTCATGCCAATGCATCAAATGTACCTGCATATCCATGACACCATAACCATAGCCATCATTGTACCTTCACTCAACTATTACCAATATAAGACTCCAAATCTCAAACCATTTCAAACCATGTCCTCAAAATTGAAGAAAACCTATGTACATGTCACCATCAAAGTACCAACTAAAAATCACCTATAAACCTGTACCTAGAAGCACTAATCTGATAATCAGTTGTAGAATCATAAATAACATAAAAAATGTACTCCCTCAAGGTTTCACCTTTTGACTCGTCCAGATGCTCACACAATCGCACTCCGAATCTTAGGAACCTACAAGCAATCAAAAATGTAACAAGATCAACCTGTTCCTCAAACTGATAAACAATTTGAACCACAATGTAGTACACTGCAAATGCTCTCCAATGCCTCTTCGAAATCAAAAAATCTGATTTTGTATGCAAACGTTAAGACCAAAACCATGAAAATGAGAACATCTGACTTCTAGGCCCCAAAAATATATCAAAATGGAAAAATTAAGGAGCCACACCTATACGATTGCGTAGTGCTTCGAAACAACTTTCCAACAACTACAAGAATTTGAAAATTTGACATTGTGGGAAAAATTTATGCCTCCTGAAGTAAAAGTTGTCCAATGTGACTATAAGAGCAAATCATGGTGGACCATACTCCAAAAATAAATTTAATTATTTTTCACTTTAAAAATTGGCGGATTTTATTTATTATGCTAAAGGCATTCCCTCTATGAAGTTTTTCCAGTGTATCTTTAACATCAACAACCTACAGTATTGGATAATAGATCAACAACCATGAAAACACATCTAGTCATTCATCATTTTGCTTTTATTTGTTCACATTTTTCCATTTATCATGTCTTTTCACTGGCATTAACTCATCATGGGTCCCTCCTCCTACCATTTTGTCATGGCCAACATCTACAACTACACCGTCCCGTCACCTGTAAACATCCAGATGCATTTTACAACCATGTATTCATTGAAAGACTGCAAAATTCTTGTCTCGAGCTCAAGAATCTAGTAGATCTAAAATATCGATATTTTTTTACTTATTTTTGGTTTGTTGTGAATAGATTGAAGCAACAACTGTAGGAAAATTGGATTCGGTTTTCCTTATTTTAAAATAAATTATGCTTCGTTAGGGTTTCATAATATTTTTCCTACAAACTCTGCACAGTTTTCTCCTCGGCATCATTGATAGGAAGACACAATTTGTGTAGAATCTTGAGGTAAGTCAATTGCCCTGATTTCAGTGAATTTTTTTTGGAATCTGTACATAGTCAGGATCACTTTTTTATGTTTTATTTCATTCTAAAACAATTAAGTTGTTATTTGTTAAATGAAGGCACTAATTCTACAGTTTTATCTGTTGTTATTTTCATATATGATATTATTGTAATATGTATAAATATGTTAAATTAAGGGAAAAATATATGATATACCATTCGTGTAGGCCATTAGAAGAGCCTGTGAATTCTTATACCCAGATATGCTTCAACAACTAAAGTTTTGGTCTCAAGGTCGCCTTTTTTGCAAAAATGGTAATTGAACCTTGGAAATTTTATTGCTAGAATCTTTCACAAGAGGGCATCAAGATAGTCACAGGGTAATGTATAAATACAATCCTATCTATTTTAATTATACTTCACTTGATTCTTCATTTTTCCAAAGTTCTAGTTTTTTTAAAATAAAAACTAACTTATTTTCTTTTTGTATCAAAATTTTTGAGTCCTCAGCATGAATATAGTAGCAAGCTCCTATGAAATATTTATACTAAGATGATGTCTAGACGAAGAGAGGAAAAAAATAAGAACAATGAAGAACAACAGAAAGAAGTAAACATGGGTCATACCCTCAACCCCATTTTCACCTATCCTTCTCACATGGGTCCAATCAAAACTCTAGCAATGGCAGGCTTCGTGCTGGTAACAAGTGGTATGGATGACACCATCAAGATATTTGACATGCCTCACTACCTTGAAGTGGGTTCTCTCCTCCGACATAGTGCTGCAATAACGAGCCTCTATTTTTATGGAGATGAATTATATGGTAACAATTGTAGCAATAGTTCTTATCCTAGGAATTTGTTGAGTGGATCCTTGGATGACACAATTTGCATTTGGGATTTAGATTTGTAGTTCCATTTGAAGACCATGAAGGCCCACAAGAAGGGTGTCAATGATTATCCTTCTGAGAGAATCACTCTCTCTATTGGGTCATGTATTAAGCTATAGGTATGGCAGAAACTTACAACCCAAAGTTCTGAACCCTTTGATTAAATATCTTAAAGAAACTTGCTCACATCGACTATAAAGATTGTAGGGCATGTACAAGTAGGATTGGTTGAAAAGGCTTTAGAAAACTTGAAACACATGCACTTGGCAACTGTAACACAAGATATATAGATGCATTTGCAGCTACAACAATCCATGAAATCCCTTTTTCATTATGCTTTGATGGATGTTCATGCCCTGTTCCAAAGCTCACTCTATTTTGGTGCAAGTTGTAAGGATGTTGGCAAGGTTGGTTGGTCTGGCTTGAATATTTTGAAAGCCTTTTCAACAAATTCATTTTTCTCATTTTTGCAATCATAACATCTAATAGTGGATTGCATTCTTTACAACTAAAATTTCATGCAAGTCATACGTGGCATCATGAGTTCTTCAAATTTCCAGCCACCTACACCACCTGTCAAATAACTATATTGCCATTGTACAAAATTAGTTCACCTTAATATTACAAATGATTCTAATTTTTGGTAATGACAATTTTGATTGCATACCATAATCTGCATATAATTAATTAAAGACAAATGATTTATAATGTTTTTGTTCCTATAATTTTTCCTCATTAGGAATGGTTAAATCTTGATCTTTCTTGAAGAACATTAGGAATGATTAAATCTTGATCTTCCTTGGGCACAATCTTTTTGCAATTTTTAAAATCAAAGTTTCTCCATTTTGTAAAGAAAATAGTGGAATCCAATTAAGAAATATCTATTATTTTTGAAAGTCAAATAAAAATTGATTTGAAGCTGCCACTTTTCCATTGAGATCTATTATTGCACACACACCATCATTTTTTTAAGTGAACTACAAATTGATCTCATGTATTGCACAAATTTATCTAAAAACTTAGACATTTTTTTTCTAAATTGAATTTCCACACCTCTTTGGCGTACCCATTGCACACCAAGGTGTGATTTCTAGTTTAATATTTAATATCAAAGCATTTATGAAAAGGGGGTGGATCAGTTTATTTTAACAAATGTTGTAATTTAAAGTTTTTTTCATAAATTTTAAAGATTCCTCCTAAAAGAACTTATTCGGCCAAATCAAAGAACTTTAGGTAAAAGTTGACAAGATTTATTCAATGGATTTCTTTGGTAGAAAAGTACATAGCCTACTGACTGAGAAAAATAAAGCGTGAGTTCTTTCAATGACAGGGACGGGTATGGGTACCCCCCTTAATATGTATTTTTTTTTTTCATTTAAATTTTTTTTAACATTCATTTTTTTCTATTTTGTAGGAGTTTAAATAATTTTCAAAAAAATAGCTGACATATTTTTTTTTTTCTACAGACATAATTGATAGTATTTTTATTTTTTATTTTCTGCACATGGGCAATTGGACAAATTGGCTCTTTTGCTAAATTTTTTTTGCCTTTGTTTCAACTTTTTCAAAATATGTCAAATTTTATGTCAAAATTTGTCTCTTGACCAACTTGAATCCAACCATGAGGTCCATTCTATCTCAAGAGGCCATCTATGAAATTTCCCCTACAAAACCCTCATATTCAAACTTAAACCAGGAAACCCTTTTGCACCCAAAATTTGAAAACTTCAGATCTGCAATAAACACAACAAATCTTGACAACCCAAAAGCCCAAATCAAAAAATAAACACTTGCAACATGTGTTCCATATCTTGTAATGCCTCAAACCCTACATACATGTCCATGGCTCCAACTTTACAAAAACTCTCAAACTAGGGTTATAACAAAAAATCTTCAACCATGAAATCTTTGATACCACTTGTTAGGAAATATTGCATTCAAACCCACAATCTTTAATTTCCTACATAACCTATGAGAGATAAACATGCATACAAGTTTTCCAAATGCATAGATCAAATAGACAAGCCACAGGATAACACAAGATATACCCTAAGAAAACCCTCAAGATGGAAAAGCCCATCCTCCAAAAGCATCCACACTCCATCACATTATTCAGTAATAAGAAAATACAAGAGTTACAATGAATACCTTTGAAGCATCAAACCCTCCAATGCATTCCCATGTGTCCAAGCATGAATCCACACATCTCATTCCATGCTTCACAAATGCACTCCACAAGAAGACTCAATAATGACAACCAACCCACTTAGCGAACCTAAACCACTACACATGTGTTTTCTTTTATAGACACAAGCTCACACAAAATACAACTAGTGGTAAGGTAAAACCACGTACCACAAAACCATGTGAATACAAAACCACTAACCCTTTATTTAATATTGGATACTAAGACATCACTTTATTTAATATTTCTCCAATATTAAATTATTATCACATGTCTCCCACACATTAAATAATAATACAATGTTACAATACAACATAAAGTGGACCCCAAATAATTACCTAGTGTGATTAACCACACCACCAAGGTGCATCACAACTAAATTTATTTAATGACAAAATCATAATATATCATTTTATGCAATGGTGTACAACACCATATCCCAACATTTTTAATATTCTAAATTGGGCTTTGATAATTCTAAGGGATTAAGTTCTTTAAATATAGGAGAAACAACTTTAACTTCTTGTTTAAAACAAAATCCGTTGCCTTTAAATCCCACAAAATTCGTCCAACCGCAAAAAGGCTTTTATGAAGTTAATAAATAAAACCGCCACCACTTTACATCCCAAAAATAATGCATGTTGTAGTGGTGGTGTGTGAATTTAGTGAGGGGGAGGTCACTAGTTCAAACCTCCTCAACAACTTTTGAACCGTTAAACACGTAGGTGTGCTACATGTGTGCCATGTGGTGCCCAACCATTGGGCCACGTGACACCTTCCTATTAGCCACATTGGATGACACATGTCAAAACATGATTGATCCAAATTTGTGCCACGTTGGATGCCACGTGTCAAGATAGGATTCATCCACATCAACACCACGCCATTAGGTTTCCAACTGTGCTACCACATCACCATGCTGACCAAGTTTGACTGCAACTTTGACTAGTCATAACCTCCACATACAGACATGGATTTGGTCCGTTCAAAATGCGTCAAAAATATCTTATCGAGCTCTACATGATGGAACTAGTAGAGAAATGTTCCACGATCATTAATTTTTCCAATTGACCAACTTTTACCTCATGTTGACCAAACTTTGACTAGCTGCATCAGGAACAAACGAGCTCTGTTTGTTACATTTTGCATATTGTTGGAAAGCTCTCAATGAGCTCTACATTATAGTACAGGTTTTAGTCTAATTTGGTAACTTTCCGAAATGACCTCTGGATTATTACATGAACAACTAGGCCTCCTTAACTAAATTATAACTTTTCCTCCTCATTTCTTTAGCAATAAAATATACAACCACTTCATCCATATTGAACTTGATGGTAATGCTTTGAATGGTCATAACTAGGTGGTCCCACGACTCTAGAAAATAAAAAAATAAATTCATACATCAATCCCCCTCCTTCACTTTCACTCCCATAGAGTACAACTGGGTAGCTACCATATTGAAGGTATTTAGATGTTTGACCACATACCCACCATCCTTCATTATGAGGGTATATAGATTCTTTCACAAGAAAATATTATTTATCATGGATTTAGCCTAATAAATTTTGAAGCTTATTCCAAAGGTTAATTGTGGTAGTATCTTCATGCACACTCATAAAAACTAAATTAGCCAAATTGAGTCTAATCGGATATTTTTCCTTTCTATCCATATTTTACTAATCTTCTTGTGATGTAGATATATGCTTAGATCCAAATAATATAATTCATAAATCTTGGTCTATGAGCACATCCTCTATCTTGAGCTTCCACAACTTAAAGTTCATGTTTGAGAAATTCTTTGTACCTATCTTTGATTTGCTTACCATATATTCTTTAATAAGACAAAAACCCTCTCCACATAAGCTCCTACTTAAATAATGGTTAGTAAAAAAAATCCTCTACCTAACACCTAGAATTTGAGGTGATGAGGCTCTAATATCAAATGAAAGGAAATAATGTACATGAAAAATATTCTAACAAATTTTTTTTGAGGAGAGTATTGGGGTAAGTGCAAAAATATGGGGGACCAAAAAGGGGGCTTAAGTGGCCACTTTTTTTTTCTGAAATCAAGAAATACAGACCTTTGACGTGAAATTGAGGATAGTTACACTAAAATTTTTGAGGTACAAAAAAAAAAAGGATCATAGTGCTCTGAGTGTACTTTCTAAACTATTAATTTTTTTTTAAATGTTTTAGATTAAGTGGTTCAAAAGAGGGGACTACAAAAATTGGTGTTGTTTTTTTCAGAAAAACATAACATAGAAACTTTTGTGGCTCCCTGTTGGAAATATGTGCCTAAATCATCACAAGCTGTAACCTCTATTGGAGCCAAGTTGGTGTGATATTGTTAATGTCTGGCCGACAAGTAGTTTTGACACATTGTGTTTTGTATAGGTCGCTGTGACCTTGCAGGAATCTCGCCGAACGCTTATTCATTGGAGTCATCGGGATAACCTTTGGTGGCTCAGTGAGAAGTCTTATCGAGTAATATCTCTAGCCGACAGGCCATTCAATCAGGCGTCGAGGAGAGTCCTAGTTGTTCGCTATGAGATCTCAGTGATATGATTGTCTTGCCGATAGCGATTTCTGTTGAAGTCTTCGGGGAGAGTCTGGGGTGTTAGGTAAGAAGTGTTACCGATATGGATGTCTCACCGACAGCTTTATCCTAGAGACATCGGGGTGACTTGAACACTCAGGAAGAAGTCCCAGTGACCGATGAAGGTCTCGCCGATGGGGACACACTTGGAGGCATTGGGTTAACACTAAGGGTTCGCTAAGAACTCTTAGCGATGGACAGAAGTCTTGCCAATCATTTAGTGCTCGATGTAACATAAGGATCTTGGAGTAAAGTCTGAGTGAAGGACATATGTCTTGGTGATAGATGAGCACTCCAGAGTAACATAAGATAGCTCGATGAAACCTCTTGGCAATAGTTGAATGTCTTAGTGATGAAGAAGTCTGTTGTCAGTATGACTTCATAACCTAGTATGAGATCTTGGTGAGAGTGATATGTTTTTCTGACAGAATGACTCTTCGGTGTGACTTAGGATATCGATATGTGGTCTCACCGAAGAGCGATATTCTTTCTGAAAGGAAAATTGAAGTTGTTATGACTTGTGAATAGCGATATGACTCTCGTCGACTATAAGGACTCTTGGCGATATCGAATGCTGACTATGTTGGCATCAGGGAGACACCGTCAGTGTCTCACCAATATGCCAACATAGCTTGAAGCCGTTTGAACGAGTGAGACTTTCCTATGTGGCATCTTGTGGACCAATCAGAGGACCCGAATGGGAACCGTTGGAAGGCAGTTTGTTGTAGCAGTTCTGAGAGGAAGCTCGACAGACAGGGAATGACATGAATATATTTTGAAGTTGCAGATGCTCGAGGGTTTAGTTGGTTTGAAGAATAATTGTGTAAATAGTTCAAATTGTATCAAAGTGATTTCTATTCTGTAACATTTGTAACTTGAAGGTTCATGTACAAGATTGATCATTGTAAAAGCTGCTATAATCTAGCATCAAAAAGATAAGTCAAAACTCTGTATGTAATTGTTTGTTACTATAATACAAAGTGACTTCTCTTGGTGTGGTGGGTTTTTCTCCCATAAGGGTTTTCCCACGTAAATATGGTGTTCATCTGTATTTGTCTAATACTCTGTTTCTGTTATCTCTTTCATGTGCATCTTAATTGGACTGTAATTATAATTTTAAAAGGTATCTCTGCATCCTTCCCTATGGTTTTGACGTTAGGAGAGTTGTTTTTGCATCTAATTTTCTTACAAGTGGTATCAGAGCCTGGCCAGTTGTGTTATCCTTGTGGGTACGTTGGGTTTTTTGAGTCAATTTCTGTTCAATGGGAGTCTTGTAGAAGTTTGTCAATTTCTAATTACAGATTGAGATGGCTAGCACGTTAGGAAAGATTGAAATAGAGAAGTTCAATGGTAGCAATTTTGAGTTGTGGAAACTCAAAATGGAGGATCTCTTAGTGGATCATGATTTGTGGCTTGCTGTGTTTGGAACTAAACCTACATGCATGAAGTAAGAAGATTGGGACCTTGCAGTTAGAAAGTCTAAGGGGATGATAAGGATCTGTTTGGCAGACTCCGTTCTTCTCAATGTGCATGAAGAGAAGACTGCATCTTCCTTATGGAAGAGATTGGCATCTATTTATAAGGGGAAGTCCTTGGTGAATAAACTGTTCCTGAGGAAGAAGTTATACTCTTTGAGAATGCAGAAAGGAGGGTCTATTGTTGAGCCTGGCCAGTTGTGTTATCCTTTTGGGTACGTTGGGTTTTTTGAGCCAATTTCTGTTCAGTGGGAGTCTTGTAGAAGTTTGTCAATTTCTAATTATAGATTGAGATGGCTAGCACATCAGGAAAGATTGAAATAGAGAAGTTCAATGGCAGCAATTTTGAGTTGTGGAAACTCAAAATGGAGGATCTCTTAGTGGATCGTGATTTGTGGCTTGCTGTGTCTAGAACTAAACCTATAGGCATGAAGCAAGAAGATTGGGACCTTGCAGATAGAAAGTCTAAGGGGATGATAAGGATCTGTTTGGCAGACTCCATTCTTCTCAATGTGCATGAAGAGAAGACTGCATCTTCCTTGTGGAAGAGATTGGCATCTATTTATAAGGGGAAGTCCTTAGTGAATAAATTGTTCCTGAGGAAGAAGTTATACTCTTTGAGAATGCAGGAAGGAGGGTCTGTTGTTGATCATTTGAATGCATTTAACATGATGATTGCACAGTTAACTTCTATTGGTGTAAAGACTAATGAAGAGGATCGTTGTATGCTGATATTGTGTTCTTTGCCAGATTCATGGGATCACCTTGTGATGGCTATTGGGAGTACAACATCTAGTTTCAATATGGAGGATGTTGTTGCTTCTTTGTTATCAGAAGAGATGAAAAGGAAATCTTCTGAGATGACGAATGAGGCTCTTGCTGTTAGAGGAAGATCAAAAGAGAAAGGAAAGAAGAAGGACAAGAAGTCCAAATTAAAATCAGAGGGGAGATTAAAGTCTCCTGGCAAGAAGTCCAAGGTGAAGTGCTGGAACTATGAGCAACCTGGTCATGTCCGAAAGGATTGTAAAGAGGAGAAGAAGAAGAAGAAGTATTCTTATGACAATGAATCTTCTCACAGTGATGGAGATGCCTTCATTGCAGCCTTGGCTACATAGGCATCAGATGATGTCTAGCTGATTGATTCTGGAGCATCTTTCCACATGACATCTCATAGAGACTGGTTCACAAAGTATGAAGAATACAATGGTGGAAAGGTGTATTTGGAAAGTGATTCAACTTTAGAGATTGTTGGCCATAGAAGAGTCATAATCCAATTCCTTGATTGCAGAGTGAAGGGAATCAATAATGTAATGCATATACCAGGTCTGGCTCGAAACTTACTTTCTGTAAGTATGCTAAATGATATTGGAGTGCAAGTCACGTTCTCTGGAAATGGTTGCAAGATGACTAGAGGCTCAATGGTGCTACCAAGGGGTGCCCGTATTGGTACCTTGTACAAGCTGGATGTACATGTTGTTCAATGTAATAATGTCTCTGTAAAGTCATAGAAAGCTACTCATGGAGGTAAAGAGGGAAATTTTCTAATTATGTAAATTTTATGGAAGTTAAAATTCTAGCAGAAAAGACTATGCTCTAGCTTCATAGGCTAGGCCACATAGGAGAAAAAGGTTTAAAAACCTTGAAGAACAAAAACCTGGTTGAGGGGCTTGAAGATTGTAACCTTGAATTTGAATTCTATGAACATTGTATATATGGAAAGCAGCACCGCGTTTCTTTTTATTCCAGTCATCATAAATCTTCTAGTTTTCTAGAGTATATTCATTTTGATGTATTTGGTCAAGTGAATGTTCCTTCTTTGTCTAAGTCAAGGTACTATGTATTGTTCATTGATGATTATTCGAGAAGAACATTTATTTATTTTTTGAAAAGTAAATCCAGAAGTATTTAGTCGATTTAAGGAATTTAGGAACCTTGTAGATAATTAGACTGGAAGAAAATTAAAATGCTTAAGGACTTATAATGGCGGTGAATATTTTTCTGATGATTTCGAGAGGTATTGTAAAGACCATGGGATTAAAATACATAAGACTACACCTTATACTCCATAGCAAAATGGAGTTGCAGAAAGGTTCAATAGGATAGTGATGGAGAGAGCATGAAGTATGCTGAGTAGTACTGGCTTGGAGGAGAAGTTCTGGGCTGAGGCTATTGCTACTGCATGTTACTTGATTAATCATTCTCCAAATTTTTCTCTTATTGAGAAAACACCTCTGGAAGCGTGGTCTGGTAAGAAGCCCTCTTTAAGAAATATTCGTGTTTTTGGTTGTGAGGCATATGCTCATGTTTCGTTTGAGAAAAGATCTAAATTGGAGAACAAGGCTGTCAAATGTATTTTTATTGGCTATAGCATTGGCATAAAAGGATACAAGCTTTGGAATCTTGATACAGAGAAAGTTGTATACAACATAAGTGTAATCTTTTGTGAGCTGAAGCCTTCTACCTTGGATCTGCAGTTAGAGACAAAGTTAGAAAACAATAAGGATGTAGTTGGAATTCCTCCTACACTAGATAAAGATGAATTGAAAATTCAAAATGTACCTGAAACTGAGGAGAGCTCAAGTAGTTCTGAAAGTTCTGATGAAGAAGAAGAACCTCAGCCTCAACAAGTGAGGAGGTCAACCTGTGAAAGAAAACAACCTGATAGGTATGTGTTCTCTTTGATAGATTTTACTTGTGCCTATGCTTTAATTTCTAGCACTGATGAGCCTAGGACTGTAAAGGAGGCATTTAAAATGTCTAATTTAGACTCTTGGTTGGAAGCCATGAATGAAGAAATGGCATCATTAGAAAATAATGAAACTTGAAGTTTGGTGCCCTTGCCTAAAAGGCATAAAAGATGTTGGCTGCAAATGGGTATTTAAAAAGAAAATTGGTCTAGATGGCAGTGTGAAAAAATATAAGGTGAGGTTGGTTGCGAAGGGTTATTCCCAGATAGAGGGAATTGATTATGGGGAGATTTTTTCTCCTGTAGCTAAGCTGACGTCTATCAGATTTATTTTGTCACTTGCAGTAGCGTATGACTTAGAGGTCAAACAGATGGATGTGAAGACAACATTTCTTCATGGTGATCTTGAAGAAGAAATCTAAATGTCCCAACCTCAGCACTTTGTTGAGAAAGGTAAAGAGAAACTAGTTTGCAAGTTAAAGAAGTCTCTGTATGGGTTAAAGCAGTCACCTAGAATGTGGTACTAGAAATTTGATACTTTTGTATTATCTTTGGAATTTGTGAGATAAAAATCTGATCATTGTGTTTATTAGAAAGCTGAAAGTGATCAAGTTCTTATTATTGCTCTCTATGTTGATGGTATGTTGTTCATAGGCAATAGTAAGTTAATGATTTCTGATCTTAAGTCTCAGTTGTCTGCTAAGTTTGAAATGAAAGATCTTGGTGTAGCAAGGTATATTCTAGGGATGGAGATAACCAGGGACAAGAATAGTAGAAAAATTTGGCTTAGTTAGAGTAAGTATATCAAGACTGTTATAGAGAGATTTTGTATGAATGATTGCAAGCAGCTAGTTGTTTCAGTTTTGCATGGAACGAAGCTATCTATTGAAGACTGTCCAAAATTTCCTACTGAAATGGAGGAAATGACCAGTGTACCCTATGCTAGTGTGGTTGGTAGTCTCATGTATGCAATGGTATGTACAAGGATAGACATTGCCCAAGCAGTGGGGGTTCTTAGTCAGTTTATGGCTAATCCTGGAAAGACACATTGGGATGTTGTGAAAAGAGTTTTCAGATATTTGAAGGCCACTTCAAATTTTGCTGTGTTACCATGGGAACTTGGTTGAATCACAGAGGAATCTCAGTATTCGAGGCTATGTGTATTCTGATTGGGTAGGGGACATTTACAGCAGGAGGTCCACCAGTGGATATAATTTCATGTTGAATGGTGGTGCAATGAGTTGGATGAGTAAGCGACAGGCTGTAGTCGCTTTGTCCACTACAGAGGTTGAATACATGGTAGCTACACATGCTTGTAAAGAAGCAGTCTAGTTAAAACATTTGTGTTCTAACATTGGTTTTGATGTAGGGAAAATAACTATTTTTTGTGACAGTAAGAGTGCAATTTTTCTGGAAAAGAATCCTACTTTCCATGCCAGGACAAAACATATAGATGTACAGTACCACTTTGTATGAGATATGGTGGAGGATGGAAATGTTAGTTTGGAAAAAATTGATACTCTAGAGAATTTTGCAGATGCATTGACGAAGCTAGTGAGCACATACAAGTTTAGGTGGTGTGCCAATTCAATGGGCCTCAGTGCCCATGATTTTCAGTAAGTTTTGTTGTGCTTTGGAGGTGCCTGTGTGATCTTCTTCAAGTGGGAGATTGTTGGAAATATGTTCCTAAATCATCACAGGATGTAACCTCTATTGGAGCCAAGTCGGTGTGATATTGTTAATGTCTGGCCGACAAGCAGTTTTGACACATTATGTTTTGTATAGGTCGTTGTGACCTTGTAGGAGTCTCGCCGAACACTTATTCATTGGAGTCATCGGGATAACCTTTGGTGGATCAGTGAGAAGTCTTATCGAGTAATATCTCTAGCTGATAAGCCATTCAATCAGGCGTCGGGGAGAGTCTTGGTTGTTCGCTATGAGCTCTTAGCGATATGATTGTCTCACCGACAGTAGTTTCTATTGAAGTCTTCAGGGAGAGTCTGGGGTGTTCAGTAAGAAGTGTTACCGATATGGATGTCTTGTCAACAGCTTTATCCTGGAGACATCGAGGTGACTTGAGCACTCGAGAAGAAGTCTCAATGACCAATGAAGGTCTCACTAATGAGGACACACTTGGAGGCATCGGGGTAACACTAAGGGTTCACTAAGAACTCTTAGCGATGGACAGAAGTCTTGCTGACCATTCAGTGCTCGATGTAATATAAGGATCTCAGAGTAAAGTCTCAATGAAGGACGTATGTCTTGGCAATAGATGAGCACTTCAGAGTAACATAAGATAGCTCGATGAAACCTCTTGGCGATAGTTGAATGTCTTAGCGATGAAGAAGTCTATTGTCGGTATGACTTGAGAACTCGGTATGAGGACTTGGCAAGAGCAAAATGTTTTTCCGATAGAATGACTCTTTGGTGTGACTTAGGATATCGATATGTGGCCTCACCGAAGAGTGATACTCTTGCTGAAAGGAAAACTGAAGTCGTTATGACTTGTGAATAGTGATATGACTCTCATCGACTGTAAGGACTCTTGGCGATATCGAATGTTGACTATGTTGGCATCAGGGAGACACAGTCAGTGTCTCACCGATATGCCAACACAACTTGAAGTCGTTTGACAGAGTGAGACTTTCCTATGTGGTGTCTTGTGAACCAATCAGAGGAGCTGAATGGGAACCGTTGGAAGGTAGTTCATTGTAGCAATTCTAAGAGGAAGCTCGACAGACAAGGAATGACATGAATATAGTTTGAAGTTGCAGATGCTTGAGGGTTCAGTTGGCTCGAAGAACAATTGTGTAAACAGTTCGAATTGTATCAGAGTGATTTATATTATGTAACATTTGTAACTTGAAGGTTCCTGTACAAGATTGATCATTGTGAAAGCTGTTGTAATCTGGCATTAGAAAGATAAGTCAGAACTCTGTATGTAATTGTTTGTTACTATAATATAAAGTGACTTCTCTTGGTGTGGTGGGTTTTTCTCCCGTAAGGGTTTTCCCATGTAAACTTGGTGTTCATCTGTATTTTTCTAATACTCTATTTCTGTTATCTCTTTCATGTGCATCTTAATTGGACTGTAATTGTAATTTTAAAAGGTATCTCTGCATCCTTCCCTATGGTTTTGACGTTAGGAGAGTTGTTTCCACATCTAATTTTCCTTACACTCCCTAGCATGGTTAACTTTTTTTTTTAAGTATTTTTAAAATCACTTTAGTGAGAAATTAGCTAGCAGTACGTAGTTTATGCTCGATTTTTTTGTAATTTTTTAAAGAATATTTGATTTTTTTACTAATTTTCAAAGTGGACACTTCTTGAAAAACACAATTTTGGTTGTGCTACCCATATAAATTTTGGAAACTAATTGATTTTTTTTATATGTGTAGAATGGAATCTAGTTTCTAAAAATGTAAATTATTTGAAATTTCGATGAACATTTAATTTATAACGAAAAAATACCAAACACTAGTTTTTTCCAAAAAAAAGACACAAACAAAAGAAATTATAGATCAAAGGCTTAACATTTTCAAAATGTGAAAAAAATTACATCGTTAGCTAGCTAAGAGAGAGCCTAACATTACCTAGGTGTTCAATTTGTTTGACCTTGAAACATGTGCGAACCTGACAGTGAGCATCAATGAGATTATGTGAAATTTTGTAGAATATGAAAAAACATGTCTTTGGATGTTGGGAAGGCCCTCCAAGCCTTTAGGTTGGAAATCTAAATCAAATCCAAGCCAAAGGCTTGGGGATTCACAAAACATGAGTTTGTTATAACACAGTCGCATTATTTAAATGCATTGACAAAATGTGAGTGTGTTATAGCGCACTCATGTTTTGTGAATGCATTGACAAAACGTGAGTGCATTATAATGCGCTCGTATTTTGGTCTACATTAAATTTATTTTTCTTCTCTTTATTTTTCTTTTCTTCTTGTTATCTTTGAGGGAAACTATATATTGAGGGAAACTATATACATGAAATAAACATTTACATATGGACATTTACATTCTTATACTTTAAGTTATATTTTGTGTATATAGTTTCAGGATGTTTGAGAGTGGTTTCAGATCTCTAGGAGTTATAATGCAAATTCTAGTTTTTGGAAGATCTCATAAATTTTAGACTTAGTCAAATTTCAATAATCAAGAGGTCAAATTTCAATAATCAGCAAGTTGCATTATTTCTTTCTCTATCTCACTCTTTTTTTATCCCTTACACTCTAAACCTCTCTCTCACTATCTCCATCCCTTTATCTGACTCTCTCTCCCTTGATCTCAAGAACTCTCTCTCTCTCTCTCCCTCTCTCTACTTCTCTCTATCTCCCCTCTCTCTCTACCCACCTCTTCCTCCATCACTCCCTACCACTCTCTCTATTTCTCTCTTCCTCGCCTCTCTCTCACCTCCCTCTCTCCCCCTCCACACTTCTCTCCCCCTCTCTTCTTCCCTATCCACTCTCTATCTCCCAATCCCTATCTCTACCTACCTCTGCATCCATCACACCCTACCACTCTTTCTACATCTCTCTGTCTCACCTTTCTCTCCCTCCCTACCTCTCCCTCCCTACCTCTCCCTCCCTCATTCCCTCTCTAATCTCTATCTCTCCTCTCTCTCTACCTCTCCTTCCCTCTCTACTTATCTTTATCTCCTCTCTCCCTCTCTCTACCTACGTCTCCTTCCACCACTCTCTATTTCTCTCTATCTCACCTCTCTCTTCCTCACTACATCTCCCTCCCTCTCTCCCTCCCTCCCTCCCTCTCTACCTACCTCTCCATCCATCACAACCTAACACTCTCTCTATTACTCTCTATCTCATCTCCCCCTCTCTCCATCCATACCTCTCCCTCTCCTTCCCTCTCTACTTACCTCTCCATCCATCACTCCCTATTGCTCTATCTACACCTCTCTATCTCTCTTCTCTCCCTCCATCCCTCATTCCCTCTCTACTTCTCTCTCTCTCTCTTCCCTCTAATTATATTTTATCTCCTCTTCCTCTCTTCTCTATCTACCCTCCCTCCATCTCTCTCCTCACTCACTCACTAGATGTCTCCCT